>JAQJVL010001169.1:0-35000 GCA_035578905.1 Stictocephala bisonia
GTAAGGGATGGGAGTACTTGGTGTTAGGGGTGTGTGTTATTCATAGTTAAAGATGTATGAATATTCAGTGTTGGAGGGGGTGATCATGTCTAGAGTTAGGGATGGGTGCTTTTTCAGTGATAATGACTGGGAGTATCTTAGTGTTAGAGGTGTGTGTACATTCAGTGATGGAGAGGGGAGGTCATGTTCAGATTTAGGAATGGGTGCATCTTCAGTAGTAAGGGATGGGAGTATCTTGGTGTTAGGGGTGTGTGTTATTCATAGTTAAAGATGTATGCATATTCAGTGTTGGAGGGGGTGATCATGTCTAGAGTTAGGGATGGGTGCTTTTTCAGTGATAATGACTGGGAGTATCTTAGTGTTAGAGGTGTGTGTACATTCAGTGATGGAGAGGGGAGGTCATGTTCAGATTTAGGAATGGGTGCATCTTCAGTAGTAAGGGATGGGAGTATCTTGGTGTTAGGGGTGTGTGTTATTCATAGTTAAAGATGTATGCATATTCAGTGTTGGAGGGGGTGATCATGTCTAGAGTTAGGGATGGGTGCTTTTTCAGTGATAATGACTGGGAGTATCTTAGTGTTAGAGGTGTGTGTACATTCAGTGATGGAGAGGGGAGGTCATGTTCAGATTTAGGAATGGGTGCATCTTCAGTAGTAAGGGATGGGAGTATCTTGTTGTTAGGGGTGTGTTTTATTCATAGTTAAAGATGTATGCATTTTCAGTGTTGGAGGGGGGATGTTCAGAGTTAGGGATGGGTGCATCTTTAGTGAATTTTTATTCTGTACGATAGGTTTATATTTTGTAAAATGTTTATACATTTTTAATACTATAGTTTTTAACTTAGCTATTTCATACAGTGTTCTTGTATGCTTTTTACAACCACGAAATTCTCATATCCTTAGATGGGTCGACTCAGATGATGCATAAGTTTTATTCATAACTGACATGCCAGTAACTAATTAATGTCACAGTACGCCCAGAATTGTGGAACCACACTAATTAACGTTGCAGTAGTTATTAATCTATTTAATAAATTTAATTTTTTTATTTTTCAACTAAAGTTTTAACATCTGACAGGACTACCAAATTATTCTAAATTGGTTGCTTAGAAAATGAAACCTGATCATAACATTATTGTCAAGTTGCAAGATATATTTCAATAAATCAGTATTACCATTCCTGTTCGCATTTTTCTTACAGTTTGGTTGGCAAGGGAGCCAATGTAATGAAAGCAAAGACCACTAAAGCTTGATAAGGCAGTGAGGTGGGTGGGGTGTACTGTGGGAGGGGACAAGAGAGCTCTCTAACAATTGCGGTAACAAGCTGTGGACAAGGCGAGACCATAATATGAAGCAGACCGTGCAGTATTCAAGGCAATCAACGTCAATGTAGGCAGGAGGTAAGATACAAACAAAGCGAGAGCTCCGGACAAGAAGTGGACTAGTGTGTTACGGTTGTGGCCGGAATGTCAATAGGAAACAATTAACACCGGGACAATGTAATGCAGATGAAAGAGGGGCGTGTAAAGTGAACGTTGACTACTTATAAACAATTAGAAACTATTCCAGGGTTGCATTTGTGTACTAATTATTTTTAATTTAAGTTTTTGGTATTAAAATTTCAATATTTGGTTAAGTTTACTATTATTAGTTCTTAGTATAGAGATCAAAAATGTACAATCGCATTGTGCATTGAACAAGTGTTTGTTCTTACAATGCAGCAGCCAAATAATTCAATGAACCTTGAACAATGCATGGGATAGCTGTCAGTGTGAAGATGTAATCAACTATCTCTCAACTCACGTCTCACCGTCGTAGCCTATCTATATAAACCCACTGAACACATGACGGGTCACTTCACTCGGGATGAGATCACAAAGAGGTAGATTGCTGAAGCTGACGGTTCGTCAGGACGCGAGACGGCGAGCGACTGGGGTGGTGTTCGGGGAAGGTCACGTGACGGGAGGCAGCGATGCCATTGGCCCTCCCAGCTTGGTCCAGGGATGCTGAGTTCCAGCCAGATATTGACTGGGGTGGCTTCCACCCACTCCTCCACTACCACCACACACAATAATACATCTCAAATACTAATAAAGAAAATTTAAGATTATGCGCATTTATTTATTTTTCTGCTTCATAATTTTGTAAAACAATAATTTTGTTATAAAAAAAATATCATACCATGCTTAGAAATAACTGGAAGGTTTTAAAACAGAGTTATGTTAGTGTAGTGCGCATTTCCGGATGTCCCCTAACTAGATTTAAAACAGCCTTCTTTATATTAACACTGTAGGCGCGATTTCATACCAAGAACTCGCATCAACAACTTTACTGACTCTTCCGGTAACAGTACCTGCCCAATATTTAGAACAATTTTTTAATTGTTGCTTAAAAATTATAGGAAATGTAGCACCTATAAAAGCGATGTACTTAAGGGGAATTGATTGGAATTAAAAGACATCACATAATAAAATGAATGATTGGAGATGTACATAATGTGAAGTACTTGAAGAATAAGGCCTTGAAGATAAGGGTTAAGTAAGAAGATCATTAAAATAGATAGAAAAAATAAAACTGCCTTTATAACTGATCCTATAATTAGATTAGATATTAAAACTGCATTTCCGGAATACGTTAATAAAGGGAAAACCTCATTTATGAAGAAACGATAACATTTTACAGCAAAATATATAATATTAATTCTATAAAAATCATTGATATATTTTATAAGATCAAGAGGCACGATATCTACACTTTTTGTAAATTTCTATAGAACACTTCAAATTAAGAAAAGAACTCATTAATACAGTTGCCATTCAAATAATTCAATTTTAAGACACCATTTATATGGAAATTAGGAAGAAGTCAAATTTTCATATTAAAAAAAAAAAATGATTCATACAAATGTACTATTGTATATTATACTTGTATTGTTGCAGCTTTAGATCCTAGGATAAGTGAAAATAAATTAACTATCTTAATATGACTGTTCAGATAGTTACTATTATGTAATTATTTATTCAATTAGTTGAAAAAAATCTTGTTCAATTTTACAGAGGTTCACAAGCAATGTTAATCCAGGTAGGCGCGTTGAATCAACATTCCAAATGAAATGGTTATAAGACGTTCTGAAATCCTCCAGACCACCAAGAATATCTCGATCTTGTCAGTTGAAATCCTCCAGACCACCAAGAATATCTCGATCTTGTCAGTTGAAATCCTCTAGACCACCAAGACTAACTCAATCTTGTCAGTTAAAAGTTCGTAGACTTTCTCCATACTAAAGTCTTATTTATTCTAACAGTCTGTTTGTTTTACTAGAGAAGCTTCACAATCACAAGGCACTGTTAATTTAACACTGACGATATCACTTGACCACAGAATGCTATATTCTGTGACTTGACTAAATACTTTTTGAGACAAATAAACAACATTTAAAACACCATGTAACCGATTAAACTCAATCTTCATATTATAATGCCTTGAATATCTTCTTAGTTATAGTTTAATAACTTTTTATACCAAAACAGAATTTAAATTACCACATTTGTTCGTGTAAATGTTTTTAGAACCAGGAAGTCATCCCTCCCCCAACCCAAATAGAATGTGATGCATTCAGAAAAATATCAGTTCGCAAAATGTGGTACTTGTTGATTCATTTTAACATTTTAGTTGTTATCGTTCAACGATAATTAAGCTTTATTAATATAATTCTTAAAGTGGGCGAAACCTCTAAAATACAGGAATATGCCTACTTATAGTCATTGGAAAACTTGAGCGATGTTAAGTCAACGTAAGTCACATCAGAAATCCTGAAACGAACCAAAAATACCCTCCGCCATTCCCTTACAATATTAAAATTATTTTCCATATTACAGTGCGGTAGTAATTTGATATCAGCGTTCGGTTTGTCAACAACAATAACATTCATTACCGATACAAAAAAATAAACGTACTTTTGTGATAGTATGAAAATACGACAAGATAAGAGTTGGAAAATAGCCGCTATTTCGTAAATACTGGGGTGCATCGCGCCACCCCTATTCCCCTTTTATATCCGCCCATATGATTCAACTAGGGCAAAGACCTTTAATGGGGTAATCGTGGGTGAAGGAGTTTAATTTGAATTCATGCAATTACAGAAAACATGAATAAACTTTATTTGAAACAAATGTTATGGTCAGGCTAGAAATTAAACACACACACGATATCATTCATGGAGTTAAACGATGTTAAAGGCATACATTTCTCACCATTGACACATGGTCTTTCCGCCTATGACCATTCCCCATGAGTTGCTGACCTAACGCCTCCATTATACCTACTACGTGATCTCTTTGGGGGTGGAAGGGACGTGCGAACACAAGAGTGACCATTGACACCTGATCTTTCCGCCTATGACCATCCCCCTTGTGTTTCTGATCCAACGCCTTCATAATGCCTGATAAGACAAGGGTGTCCATTGACACCTGATCTTTCCGCCTATCACCGTCCCCTGTTTCAACGCTTTAATTTCATATCCACAAAGACCAGGTGTCAATGTACACCCTACATTGACACCTGGTCTTTTCATCTATGACCATCCCCCATGTGTTGCTGACCTAACGCCTTCATTATACCTACTACGTGATCTCTTTAGGGGTGGAAGGGACGTGCGAACACAAGGGTGTCCATTGACACCTGGTCATTCCGCCTATGACCATCCCCCATGTGTTTCTGATCCAACGCCTTCATTATACCTACTACGTGATCTCTGTGAGGGTGGAAGAGACGTGCTAACACAATGGTGTCCATTGACAGCTAGTCTTTCCGCCTATGACCATCCCCCATGTGTTGCTGATTCAACGCCTTCATTAAACCTACTACGTGATCTCTGTGGGAGTGGAAGGGACGTGCGAACACAAGGGTGTCCATTGACACCTGATCTTTCCGCCTATCACCGTCCCCTGTTTCAACGCTTTAATTTCATATCCACAAAGACCAGGTGTCAATGTACACCCTACATTGACACCTGGTCTTTTCACCTTTGACCATCCCCCATGTGTTGCTGACCTAACGCCTTCATTATACCTACTACGTGATCTCTTTGGGGGTGGAAGGGACGTGCGAACACAAGGGTGTCCATTGACACCTGGTCTTTCCGCCCATGACCATCCCCCATGTGTTTCTGATCCAACGCCTTCATAATACCTCCTACGTGATCTTTGGGGGTGGAAGGGATGTGCGAACACAAGGGTGTCCATTGACACCTGATCTTTCCGCCTATCACCGTCCCTTGTTTCAACGCTTTAATTTTTTTTCTTTTATACAATTCCTGTTTCCTGATTATATCGAGGTACATGTTTACGTTCCAAACCTGCCTTTGACTCAAACTTTGCGTTCTTATCATTTAATGGAAAATTTAGTGTAGGCGTACTATTTTCAATGATGGATTTTCTTTAATCTATACATTATGTATGTGACGTCATAGGCTCTTGAGTTTACATTGAGACTCCCCCACACGGTTTTAAACTAACATCATTATTCTTATGGGCAATTTTTCGTTTAGAAGACATTTTCTGTGTGTATGAACTCATTGAATGGTTGGGAGGTTGGGCTAGGTCTAGAAACACGTAGAATAGGTTGGGGAACCTGGCAAGGTCTAAGAACAAAATGAATGGTTAGGGAACTTGGCAAGTTCTATTTTACATAGAATTGTTGGGAGATCAAGCAAGAGTTATTAGTTCAGAGAAGGGTAGCTGTTATTCAAAATATAAAAAGAACTTTACTTTTGTCCACAGATTAATATAATTTAGAACTGTTCTAGTTATCATTTTAGTTCTCAAGAAGTGTTTAATGAACAATTTGCAAGTATATTTTTAATGTAAGTAATAGTTTTTATATAAAAGTTTATATTTATATAACTAAACAAATCAAATTAAACCTAACCTAAAATTTCATACTTTGTAAATATAAATATTGTAAACAAAGTTTTTTAAAAAAATTTGTAAAGAGAAATTTTTGCACAGTACACCCTCATAGACGGCCAAGCAAGGGCAACCTGAAAGGCGCTAAAACATCTAGACCTGGGACGGGACCCACTTAATGGGACACCCGAATTGACAATAAAGAATGGAAGACCAAAACACACCATTCAAGGGCAGGCAACTTCCACGCTCCCCCACAAATGAAACATTACAAACAACCCCGACTACGACACATACAGGAGAACTCCACACTCCAGCGACTCTGGTGGAGCCAGGAATCTCCCACAAAAGACAAGCACACAGCCCTTTAGAAGAAAATTCCAGTAAGAAGGTAAATGATAACAGTGACAATGAAGATTCGGATCCGGATATGGACACAGCTGGAGAAAATCCAGAGGAATCTGAAGTAGAACACAACCTCTTCACTTGCTCAACCGCTGTTGACAAGCTGGAGACATTACTAACAGCCGTAATCAAGAGCAAAAGAACAAGAACAATCACTGCCATACAATCTCCCCAAATTGTTTCTTTACTCGAAACGCTCAAGAAATCCACCAATTACCTCCAGACGGAGTACATCGAACTTAGAGGAAGATATAAGGAACAAACGAGAATCATCAATAAATTAATAGGTAACAGAACTGACTTTGACAGTTTTAAGAACTCTCTAGAAACAAAGGTAGAGCAAGCAATAACCAGAAACGTTACTCACACTAGACCAACATACGCCTTAAAAGTAAGAGCTGGAATGGATGAGATAACCTCAGAACAGCCCAAGTCAAACATTCTTCTGATATATCCTCCGGATAGCAAGAAGGACCAAACTGCAGAAGAAACCAAATTAGAGGTCCAAAGGCTCATCAAACCTAGAGAAATGAACTTGCAGATCAAGAGGATCTCAAAGATAAGAAATGGCGGAATTGCTATGGAGGTTCTTCCTCACCAAGAAGACACCATTAAAGAAAAACTCGCTCAAAAATTCACAACAAGAGCTCCAAGAAAAAGTCGACCGAAAATGAAGATTTATGACGTACCTTCCAATCTATCCAAAGAACAACTGGTTGAAACAGTGCATCAACAAAATTTCACATCCTATCTGGATAAGGACACATTTTGCCGGGATTTCATCCCCCTGTTCAAAACTGGTCCAAGAGAGGATGAGTCGACGCAATGGATAATTGAGGTTGGCAAAAAAGTAAGAGATCTAATAAATGGCAACAGGCTATATCTTGATTGGAGAGCCTGCAAAGTCAAGCATTTCACCCTCATATCGAGATGTTATAAATGTCAAAGGTTCGGCCACTAGGCCAAGGTCTGCAATGCGGAACAAGACTTCTGCAGCCGTTGTGCTAAGGACACTCTTACGAACAATGTCCTGAGAAAAACAAAGACCACAAATGCATCAATTGCATACGAAACAAGCAATCAAGCCACAAACACAACGTGGCTTCTGACAAATGTCCGCAGTACATTAAAGAGATGGATCGGATCAATCAATCCCTTGACTATGGATCGTAGATTCTCAGGAAATAGAGAGAATCCAAGCAATAACGCAAGATACCAAATATCAATTGGACAGCTAAATCTGCAAAACTCTATTAAAGCCACATCGGAAGCAAGATATATAAAGGGCAAGTTCAACCTCAACTACTTCTTGATACAAGAAACTTATGCAATAAATGGCGAAATCAAAGGCTTTGGCCTAACCACGTCAAACAAAGTGATTGGCAATGGGATAAATGGGGAGAGACCAATGGCAGCCATCATCTCTAAGCCCCACCTCCAACCACTCCACATTCTACAACATGAGTCAACTCATGTTACAGTAATAAAAATCAAAACAGGAGTGGGACCGGTCAACCTCATCTCGGCTTACTTTCAGTGTGCTGATGAGATCGGGCCGTACATAACTACTCTACAGGGAATAATAGATGAACTAAAAGGAGAATACATATTAATGGGAATAGATGCAAATGCGCACTCAAAGGCATGGTTTGATAAGGAAAATGATGAAAAGGGAACTGAATTGGAAGAGTTCATTACAAGAAATGGTTTGGTGATACAAAATCAAGAAAGTCAGCCAGCTACCCACTCTTCTGGCAGATCCATCGACTTAACCATCACAACCAGAAACCTCGCTCCTTTTATGAGATCATGGAAAGTCCATGCAGACGAGAGCCTCAGTGACCATAGGCTTATCACTTATCAGCTGAGATTAAATCACCCAGGCACTATAACTACAATAAATAAATATATACTGAAAAATGCAGAATATGAACAATTCAATGAGAAACTTTCAGTTGAGTTGAATCAAATTCAAGAAAGCAGAATTAACTCAAGCGCAGAATATTTGGCCGCGGCTTTCCAGAGAGCCAACATTCAAGCATGTAATGCGTCATTCAGAAAAGTTAGGATTAAACCAAGATGTGTTTCATGGTGGTCACAAGAACTGACCCGACTTAAGACTGAGGTAGCCAAACACAGGAGAAAAGCACAAAGATGCTGCCCATGTAGGGCGAAGCTCGTATATCAAGGAATCTTCAGAAGGACCAGAACAGCTTACAAGCACGCCATCAAGGACGCCAAGCGAGATGGCTGGAGAGCCTTTGTGGCGGAAGCAACAAATGATAACCCTTTTGGATTGCCATACAAGATAGCGGCCAAGAAAGCTCCTAATTCTGAAATTATGACAACACTAAAACGAGATGAAGACCAGTTTACAAATTCTAACATAGAAACTCTGCAACTTCTGGTTAATACATTGGTGCCTCTGGACAGCCAAGTACACGATGATCCGTTACAAACTCAACTGAGGGAAACTGTCAAAACTCCCCCCAATTGCAATCTAGAGTCTCCTTTCAATCTACAGGAACTGGAATTAGCTCTATCAAATACCAAGCCCAAGAAGGCCTCAGGGCCGGACAATATCCCACCTGAGATTTATAAAAACTATTCAGAACAAAACAAGATGGCTTTTCTAAACGTTCTAAATGCATGCTGGCTGGAGGAATCTTTCCCAAAAGAGTGGAAAAGAGCTAGACTGAAGATAATCAAGAAAGGAGGCATCAGGGACTGGTCAAACCCCAGCTCCTACAGGCCAATCAGCCTACTTCCAGTCGCTGGAAAAATTTACGAAAGAATGATTAAAGGAAGGCTCAATGACTACGTGGAATCTAACGACTTGATCAGCCCTCACCAATATGGTTTTAGGAGAGGGAAAAGCACGGTAGATGCTATTGAATTCGTCAAGAACCTAACCCTTAACTCTGAGTTCACCTATGTGGTGGCTGTCCTAATAGACATTAAAGGAGCCTTCGATTCACAGTGGTGGCCGGAGGTCCTGGACTCACTAAGAGAAATTAGTATCTCGAAAACTATTTATAACACCATGCAGTCCTACCTCAGTGAGAGGATTGTCTCAGTGGACAATGACGCAGAAATAGTCACTAGAAATATGAATATGGGATGTCCGCAGGGGTCCGTTCTCGGGCCTCTGCTATGGAATCTCGCTTTTGACAGACTTTTAAAAAGAGAATTCCCACTACAAGTAAATAAAGTAGCTTTTGCTGACGACATAGCATTCATAAACGAAGCTAACACCACAAGGGAACTTGAAAACATAGCTGCACAGGTTATGCAGATATTGGAACAATGGGCTCAGTCTGCGAGAATGACTGTCGCACCAAACAAAACCAAAGGCATTGTTCTGAAGGGCAACATGAAGGCAAGGCCCCCGGTCATCTTTTACCAAAATCGGCGGATTCAAATGGTTAAGGAAGCCCCATACTTGGGCATTACTCTGGATGAAGGCTTAACATTTCTACCGCACGTCAAAAACCAAGGTGTCAAAGCAAGAAATCTCTTTGGCAGGCTTGCTAGACTGCTTTGTCTTCGCTTCGGCATCAAACAAGTACAACTCAACACCATCTATAGAGCAGTCTTTATTCCGATAATGTCTTATGCTGTACTTACTTGGAAGCATAGACTTAATCACTACGCCATTAAAAAGAATTTAAGAAAATCACAAAGATTGGCGCTCATCAGCACCACAGGGGCTTATAGGACGTCGCCCCTAATGGCACTCTGCCTGATAACGGGAAACCCACCCATAGAACTTAAGCTTGCAGAATTTGCAATGCTAAGAGAAAAGACACTGGGAAGAATAGCCGAAACCAAAAAGGAAATCAAACAAAGAACTAACACCACATGGCAAGATGAATGGACGAATGCAGATACTGGCAGGAAAACTTTCCAACTACTGCCGTCAGTACAAGAAAGAACAACACTTAAACATTTTGAAAATGTAGAACAAGCTACAATTCACCTATTAATAGGGCACGGACCCTTTAAGGAATATCTCACTAGATTCCATAGGGCGGAAAGCCCGGAATGCAATGACTGCGGACAGATTGACTCACATGTGCATGGCGTACTGGAATGCGAAGCCAATGAAGATCTGAGAAGATGTTTGCATGAAAACGCAGAAGAAAAACCTTGGAACCTCAGTACATTAATTAGGAATTCTAATTCCTTCAACACCTTGCAAACAATCATGAAGCAACTGGTTCAAAGAAGAGAGATATAATGAAGAAGAACCGAGCCAGAAAGGCCACGGGGTGAACACCCGGGTTTAAGCAGCCCGTGAAAATAAATAACTGCTACAACGGGGTGGGGAACTAATAAATAAATAACATAATAAATAACATGGGGAACCCCTCACTGGTTTACCCCAACCAAGTGAGCCCCACACACAGCCGAATTGAGTAAGCTGTGGGTTAGATTCTTGGGGGCAGTAGTTTCTATTCAGAAAGAATAAAAAGCTAGAGACATCCAAGACCTACACCAGTCAAAGTAAAGATACCAAGCATGAAGGAAGTATCTGGAAACCCCCACACAAATTACAAACCTCCTGGACACGACAACTCAAAAAGACACATTCGGAAACAGTATCAAAATTCTAATTGGAATAATCAGAAGAGCAAGGACATGACATAAAAAAAAAAAAAAAAAAAAAAAAAAAAATACCGCATCAAATGAAAACTCTCGATCAAGACATCCCCAAATACTAACAGGGAAGAAATTCCCGCCCATCCCCCCCTCCCAATGGATCAGCCTTGGGTCCCCCGCTGGAAAAGCGGACTTAGAGAAGAAGGGCAAACAAACAACTAACCTCATTAACACAAGACAAGGAAATTATTTTTAAGACAAAATAAAAACTAACAAAGATTAAGGAATAAGAAGCACTGATATTCCGAAAGGAAGGTGCAGTGTGTGTGGTACGAGAAAAAAAAAAAAGAAAAGTTCAGAGAAGGGTTAGGGAACCGGGAAGGTCTACGAACACATAGAATTGTTTGGGGACCTGGTAAAGTCAATGAACAATTAGAATCAGTGGGAGACCCAACAAGGTCTATGAACTTGTAAATTGGTTGGGAGGTGGGCAATGCTATGTACATAATGAATGGTCGGAGAACCTGGCAAGGTTATCAATTCATAGAATAGTTGGGAGGTCGTCAAGGTTATAAACACAGAGAACCGTTGGAGGTTTGGCACAGTCTTTGAAGTCATAGAATGATAAAACATTGTATTTGGAGTGAATTGGAAAATTGCCACCATGTAAATGTGGGATAGATGTTTAGTGAGACAATAAGGGTTGGGTGTATGGGGGGGGGTGAGATTAATAAACATTTTGGGGGACTATATGCTTACCTTTTTTTCTTTTTTATGTAAAAAATAAACAGATTTAAAGAAAAGGAAGATTTATTTTATTCCAGCAGTCTTGGTTTGGGTAATATATTCAGTTGCATTATCTGCATTACTAAGAATAGATTAAAATCAGTGCATTAAAAATAAATACAGTAAATTTTAATACACTATATAACTATGGACTGATTGTATTCTTTTTTTTAGATGGTTTATATCTACTATTAGGATTATATAGTAAACTGTCACAGACATTTTAACAAACCAAACTGTTTCCCTCTCTCGCTCTTTTGGATTTGTATTGTGTAAACTTGAAGGGCAAGTTTGGATCACTTAAGGTGCTGGATGTGATTCTCAGAGCAAAAAAAGCCTATGACCTGTATTTTAAAGTCATAAAAGCAGTTGTTGTAACTTAGCCAACTGAGAACATATTCACCAAGTTAAGACTACTAAAACCGTCTTCCAATTAAAGCTAACATATTTTCCAATGTTAAGATGTGTAACTGCTTAGTAGAATAATGCATAAAAATAGTGGTTATGCACAGACAAATCAAAATATATTAAAACTAATCATTTTCTTATCCTTTTTTGGCTAATCTATTTGGATGTGTAAAATTGTATGATTTAGGATTAATTTATTTTTATATGCGTATAAAACTATATGTGGGAATAAATTTATATTACATGTTAAAAATGTGAATTGGATTAAATTTAACGAAGACAAAATATTTTCCGCAACTAGCATCGAAATATTAAACAAAACTTTTGAAAATAGGATGCAATGATATTATTCATTACATTAGATACATGCATCCGAATAGAATTACTATAATACTGGCCGAGCTATTCACCTCGAATCAGGAGTTAAGGTTGCATAGTCTGACCTTAACTCAATCTTATTTCCCCAGTTTTTTTCTGTATTTTTATTTATAAGACACCGACAATCAAGATGGGTGAATACGAGTAGCGAATGAGTGTGGTAGCTTAAGATGAATGAGTGTAGATTTTTGAAACGTACTTACCCGGTGGTTTAAATTTAGTGACTGATTTGACCAAATTAAAAGGTTTCACACTGCATTCAGTTTTTATATTTAATATAAATTTATAAAAATTGGAACTAACAGCACCGAGAGTCCTGCTACCTGATCAAGCTTTAAGTAACATTTAGTGAACACGGAGATATTTAGTTGGAAATTGAAGAGAGCTATCAATGGAGAATAAAACCCCCACCCTCAATGACAGATTATATTTCAAGCTAGAGTGGACTTTATCCAACCAACCAACAACCTTTTGGTGAAGAAAATATTATCACGGTTCACTAAATAACGATGTTCAATAGTGAATACTGAAATTCGACTACTCTCCTATCTATGTGTATGTAAATACAGCCTGACATCTGTTGCATCTTTCACTATCTAAGGTCGACTGTTCTTTAAAAAGGCTAAATTTTAATAGCCCAGTAGTCAGGGAAGCTAAGAGATTTGCGGTTTAGTGTTAAATTCAAACCATATAGTATTGGTATGATTTCTGGCAAACTAACAAGCCTGATACTTAATTCTATCCCTTGCACAACATCCCAAGTCCGATATTCATTCCACATGAACACACCTGACTTCTCTAGAATACTGTTCATGTGCATGGCAACCAATGAACAGACCTTATGACAGTATTGAGAGGATGAATAACAGAGTGTATCATCTACAATCTCCAAAATTTATTCTGTTTGAAAATTTGTCATGTTAAATTAGACAGACAATTTTCTTATATTTCCATTTCAAAACAGTAAAACTTCCTTTTAGCGATTGACAACGTCACATGTTTTCAGATTTCTATTAATAATTATATGTGAATACTCCGCTGTATTTTGTTGCAGAGTTCCACAAGATATAAAGCATCAGATAACAACTTAACTGGTAGCAGGCAGAACTTATGTATAGTGGGAGTTCAGAAATTGCAGCTGCCAGTGTCAACGCTGATACAATGCATCCAACGCTGATACAATGCATCCAACACGAGAGACAAACATCCTTGTTCACTGACAAACATGAACTAAGTTGACAAAATGTACTAACTAGATAGGGACGGTGGGCAGGAGCAAATCCGGTTTTGTCAATAATATTTAACTTTCACCACTGGATTGAGACCACATATCGACTACATTTAATGTCAGTTAACAACATGATGGTCAATGTTAAGTTTTGTTGTCGGTCTTAAGACACACCATATTAAACATGGCATCAAACAGGAAGTAACCTATAATTGATATTGGTCAATAACAATAGTGTTTTGTAACACCTCATAATGCAGTGTTAAATTTAGCCAAAGCAATCTTTACCAAAATTACTTTCCTTGTTTTAGTAGTTTGAAATTCTGCAACTAAAACTGAGCAACATTTATGTATTGATAACTCATTTTCCATATTGTCTTCTTTAATAAGATGTTAAAACATTTTCCAAGTTTGTCTGTTTAATACAGAGTTTTATTGTGTTTTTGGAAACCATGGGTTTTAGTCTTCCAGTAAAAGTGTAAATATACTCAATTATTTAAGAATGTCTTTACTTGAATGTACTGAGCAGTTTTTAGGTTGTGTTGTAAAAATGGATTTTAAAATGCTCTGATATGTCAACTTTCAGATAATTTATTTTACTTAGGTTTGTTTTAATTCCCTGTAGTACCTTCTCTTTCTCAACTGGTTCAGTTCCAATTGTTATACTATCTCACAAATGCCAACCATAACTCTCCTCAATTCCAAAAACCAGGAGCAACAATGAAAATACTGATCTCTTCTTTTTAAGTAAAGTAGTCTACTTCGTGAAGTATAGTCTTCTCTACTATATTCCTTGTTAAAAGGCCTCGAAGAATATTTTTTAACCTGGAAGCTAAATCCTAACCCATATTAAATCGAAGTAGGCTGCTTCAACCTAAGTTGCATGGCCCCCAAAAGGGTAGGCCTGGGTGGACCTCTAGCCCCAGGGCCTGCGCCTGGGGGTGGCCCAGGCATTGTACATTTTTTTTTATTTTACTTAAAAAATATAATTAAGTTCAAATTACAAACATAGCCTCTTTCAAATAAAAATACCTTTAAGATCAAATTACCGTATGGTCTACTCTACTGTAATTATTTAAAGCTTAAAACTTAACCCAAGCACTAACATAGATTTGTTCACACACAGTGAAGCAAAGTAGTTTCAGAGGTAGTAGGCATTCCATCTAAAGTTTGCTGTTAAAAGGAACCCCAATGAAAAGACGCCTGGACAACTTCAGCAGCTTCAGCTAGAGACATCCAATACATTCAAATCTTCTGTTGTTTTTTTTCTGTTTTGGATTTCACTATTGCTGATTTAAAATCCAGATTTATAAGTTGTGAACTGTTTTCACTGTTTATTTCGTTTATGGACTTGGAAAATTTAATACTTAAAGTAAAAACAAGCGATCTTGTAAGTATCCTTCAGACTTCATAGATTCAGACAGCTTATCTGGACATTTTTCGTATGAAGACCGTCCTCAGCACAGTATTCCAATCGGAAGAAGACCCAATGAAGCTTTTCAACTCCATCTACGAGAAAAATCTTCGAACGATTTTTGTAAATATGTATACTGCAAAAAGACTTTTTTATATAAGTTTTTTTTTTTTGTAACTGTGTAAAACTTTTAAAGTATCATTATACCTAATATTTTCAGTTTTAATTACATTATAATAATTGTATTGGTAAAAAATAGTCATGCAATTATGCTTTATCACGTGATAGCGAAAATGGGGGGCCCGTTACTAATATTGCAACCAGGGCCTGTAACCATATGTGGGGGCCATGCTAAGTTGCGGACAGGCAAATCTAAAATTGAACATCTTCCTAGATGGTGTAAAACTTCATCATAAAGATCATTCGCAGTACCTGGGACTTTAAATGTTAGATCGATAGATAGCCTTTAAAAAACCATCTTCATAAAACAGCAGCAAAAATCAAAACCAAGGCAAATGTATTACACTATATTTCTGGACAACTTGGGGAGCCAACGCACAAACCATGCGTACAACTGCCATGTCACTGGTCTATTTAGCTGCTGAATACAGTGGTCCCTAAAGGCTAAATAGCGTACATACTAAAGCGATTGATGTCCAACTTAATAGGGTCATGAGAGCTATTGGCGGCACTCTCATGGCAACTCCAGCTTCTTTGGCTCCTGGTGTTGTGCAATGTAGCTACTCCAGAAATTAGATGTGAGGAGGCACTACTTAAAGAATTTCATATCTTGAATGCCCCACAACTCCCCTACACAGTATCTCTCACGTCAGAACAATCGCTTAAAATCTCGAACCCACCTCTATGTACAGTTTTCCAGCTGAGCAGATCAAAATTCTCGCAAAATACTAGCTGGGCAATTGTGTGAAACAGTTTTTATGGATGAAATAAGTTCCTTATTAATGATCTGTCATTACTTGTAGGTGGGATGAAACTACCTCGTAGGGAATGGACACTGTTGAACTTGCATGGGCAGATGTAACTACTGGAAGTAGAAATGGGAATTGATATTTGGTCAGAGATGTGATTGCAGGCAGTTTATCCAATGCATCATATAGTTACAGATTGACCCCCTACACTCTTTAGTGGAATAATTAGTCAACATAAACAGAATTAGTGTGACAGGTTTTAAATGGCTCGTTGGATTGGACACAGGACATCTTAGCTTTGTGACAGAAGATCACTTTACATTTTTATTTATATTAATATACAACATGACTTTTGGATCTTGATCCAAATATGTATATCACAGTATTTTTAAAATGAATAAATAGTAGCTGACAACAAACTACGATAGGTATATACTTGTTAAATTAACTTGAAACATGTGACAGTATGGTTACAACTAGAAATTTAAAATGTCTTAAACTAACCTAAGAACTTTATATAATGAAACTGGAGCTAGTTGTAGAATAGTCTTCAGAACTTTAATGTAAATCATAATAATTAAACGAAAAATTAAAATACACCAGTATTAAACACTTTTAATAACAATAATATATTCAAAAGGAGATTCTGTAGCACTCTTGATGCAATTTCCTAATTAATGTGGCATCACTATTCGTTGACTGCATCTATTTTTGTGCATATGCTACAGCGAATGACTTAGGATGCATTAGGGATAACCCTGACTTACAACACACTAACTCAACATTTTGTGTAGTCCTCCAGGTGAGTTGCCTGTTTAATGTGGTGTCACTATGTGTAGTCTGCATCTATTTTTGTGCATACACTAAAGCAAATGACTTAAGATGCATTAGGGATAATCCTGACTTACAATGCATTAACTCAAGCATTTTGTGTAGTCAACCTGGTGTGATGTGTAATGTGGTGTCACTATATGTAGTATGTGTAGCTTTATGACATCTGCTACAGCATGCAGTAAGTACTCAGGGTTTGATTATCAAGATGTAAAATACTCAGGTGGCTGTCTCCCAAACCGCTGAGTCTTTGGTAGAAATTTGACAGGCCCAGACAGCCGTCTTGCTGTCAGCAGGCCAAATATGCTTTTCTATTTCAACTGTAAGGTTCGTATTTATTACTTCAATGAGATAGTGAACACTATAATTACTAAATTTCTATAGTAGTTTATGTTATGAGTATTTTTAATGCTCAAGAATCATCAAGGATGTTACTCAGGCAGAAGCAGGCTACTTCGGTTTTTGATAGGTTAGGATTTAGCTTCCAGGTTCTAAAATACTCTTCAGTAGTTGTGAAGTCCTTGTATTGGTAAGATAAAGCAATATCATCTGCATATATAAATGTTTTACACTTTGTTATTGGGATGTTAGCGGTATACACGTTGGAACAATACAGACCTCTGTGGCAGACCATCCTTCAGCTGTGTAAAAGAGATTTCTTCACGACCATAATAAACTTTTATTAGCCTGGGACTAAGAATTGACTCCAAAAGTCACAATAGAAAGGGACAGCTAAGGAGGCTGTAGAACTTTAACAACAAATCTTTGATCCATAGTGCGTCATAAGCCACTGTAAGATCAATAATAATTGGTCGGTAGCGTAGTTGGTTCAATCCCAGCTTCATGTGCTAAAGGTTCTCAGTTCGATCCCGATCAGAGTCATGATACATTTTGAGAAAGATCAGCTGATAACCACCGGCTGTTCATTTGTCATTGGGCTATTAATTAATGACACCTTCTAAGGAATAGTCGGCCTTAGTTTGTAACAATGACTACATTCGCTCATCTACACTCATCACACTCGAAATCCATATTTGCCCATACCTTGACGATCGGCATCTTATGAATAAATAAATAAAAAAAAAGAGTCAGATGTTTTCAACTTCTTTTAAAACCCATTCTCAATAAATGATGTCTGAGCTAGGATCTGGTCACTACAACTTCGGCCAGGGTGAAAACCAGTCTCTCATCTGGAACATTGAGCCATCTTCAAAAAAAGAGCAGCTAAAATCAAAACCAGGGTAAATGTATAACATCATAATGCCGGAACATCTTAGGGAGGCAAAGCACACGTCCTACGTACAATCGCTTTTACTGGTATATTCAGCTGCTGAATACCGTGCTCCCGTATGGCTAAATAGTGTACATACTAAAGCGATTGATGTCCAACTTAATAGTGTCATAGGAGAGAGCTAGTAGTGGCACTCTCATAGCAACCCCAGTTCCTTAGCTCTTGGTGCTATGCATTATAGTTCCTCCACAGGTAAGACGTCAGGAGGCACTACTCAAAGAATTTAATAAAATCTTGAATGCACCTCCCTATTTCACAGGATCTCCCACGTCAGAACAGTTGCTTAAAATCTCGAAACCCCCCTCTACATACTGCTCTCCAGTTGAGCAGATCAAATTTCTCACCCAATACTAGCTGGACCGTAGCGTGGAACAGTTTTGATGGGTGAAATAAGTAGGTGGTATGAACTTCCCTCAAAGGCAGTGGAAAATGTTGAATTGGTCCCGAACTGGAATGGGCAGATGTAACTACTGGACATATATATAGGGATTGACACTATATTGGTCTTCTGATTGCGGAGTCTATCCAAAAAATGGATCACATAGTTTCAGAGTGTCCCTTGCGCAGTTTTACGGAGGGATTAGCCTGCATAAACAGAATAAGTGTGGTAGGTCGTAAGTGGCTCGATGGATTGGAAACAGGACAGCTTAGCTTTGTGAGTTCATCAAGGATTGGACTTAGCTTTGAGACAGGAGCTCACTTTGCATTGTTTTTTCTTCAATTAATATAACATCATAACTTTTTGAACTTGATCCAAATATGTATCATAGCTTTTTAAAATTAACATATTGTGGCTGACAACAAACCATACGATATTTATCAAAAATGGCTTATAAAGTTCCAAATATTTAACCACAAAAAAATGTAAATACACTCAATTTTTTTTAAACCAACTTATGGTCCTTTAGAATTATACCTTTCAAATCATTCTTTAAATGTTACATTACGATTATTATTATGAAATCAATAGTAGAAATAAAACCCATGTTTATGGTGTTTTTTGTAGAGGGAAATGGTCCCTTTAACCCATTTTGGATGAAGATGCAGCATATGCATCATCGCGGACAGTGGACCAAAGAACGAAAGACGCAAATACTGTGTCATTAGTCTTTGTTAAACACAAACTGCTTGTAATTCTTATTGATGCTGCTATAAGGAGTTTGATATCAGTCACTCAGTTACGTTATTAATAGAGTAGTTTTATTCAAGCCTAGTAGATAGTACTCAAGTGTACACTGTAGTTTTGTTTGTGTCAGTTCAGAAAACGAGAAACAGTCACGTGTACAACTTGCTATTGGGAATAATTTATGTTCCGAAATAAATGTATCTTAATTACTGGTAAACAAGTATTTGTAACCAAGAATAAATATTACAACTCAGTATATAACACTACACTTCTTTTTTTAAATAATAAAGTAATATACATATCATATGGTTTGTTGTCAGCTGCCATTTGTTAATTTCAAAAAGCTGCGATGTATAGTTTGGATAAAGATCCAAAAGTCATGATATTATTAATTAAATAAAAATGTAAAGTGATCTCCTGTCACAAAAGTAAATCCAATCCATCGAGCCATTTAAGACCTGCCTCACTGATTCTGTTTATACTGGCTAATCCCTCCGTGAAAGAACGCAGGGAGCACTCTGTAACTATGTGATCCATTGTTTGGATAGACTATCTGCAGTTACATAAATAAATACAGTGACCGAAAGCAGAATATTAACTGAATGCTGGTGTACACGGAACTGGCTGGTGTGGCAAATAACTACAGCCGCTTGGCCCTGCGCGCCTAGAATTTTCTCTGCCCACAATGGGTTAAGCCAGATCAAGGCGCATTCTCTAATTTAAAAAAAAGGAATGCGCCTTGATGTGAGCTTAATATTTTACATCTTGATAATGAAACCCTGAATTTCAAACCGTTGGTTGTTCCAAAACAACAGAGGGTCATTTGGCAGTACCCAGTTATTAATCAATTATTTACATTTTATTATTAATGTCGGATACCTTAAAGGATTGAGAGTTACAGTAAAGTTTTACTCACTTGGCATTTTTAGGTCTCTTATCATCAACAATGGGACGAAAGTGGTGTGCCGGCGATGTATGAGATCCGTAGCCATCAGAGTTCAACTGCAAGCACATAAAAATTATAAACTACCATATGAATTATATCAAATATGTATATTGACATTCATACAAAAGAAGTTCATTGGCTGTATAGATATTTTGAAAATAGTAAAAATGCTAAATGTGATTTTCAAGGTTTGTCATATCAAACTTTATCCAAAATGTTAAAAGGAAACTTTTTTGCAGTGGCATGATTGTAAGCTTTCATGTTTATGAAACTACTTGAAGAAATCATTATTAATTTGTTATTTCAAAGCCAAAAAAAATCAAGCAGCCAATGGCACAATATACATTTAAATGGACCACCACAGACCAGTTGATCTGCTAGAAGTTCTTCTAGTACCATTTATCCAGTTATGGGCCAATAGTAACTGATTTAGATCTCATTTATCTACTCATTTGTCCATTAATGAACTGACAATTAGTTCACTGAAATCAGTCTACTGTGCAGCACACCACTAATATATTTAAAGATTGGAATGAACAAAAAAGATCATGCAAATGAAAGTTATTTTGCAAATGGTTAAATAATCAGTTGTTATTTATTTTAAACAACTTAACACTCAGCCAAAGTGTACATGGCTTTAATAACACATAATGTTTTAATCTTATGAAAAAAATCATTTGTAGACTAAACATAAAATATGCTTAGCCTATACAGTATAATATATATCCTTGCACACCCACAATTTGGGGGGAAGGAGGGGAGTGATTTGGGGGGCCAGAGGTCTCACTCAGATCTCTGCATTGTTTGCTGTGAGTATAAGCATCCTTGCATCTTCTTGAATAGTATAAGATAGATATGAAAAGTTGTTTTTATGTAGCTAACCAGAATTATTTTAAGGAATTTGATAGTTCCCAGTATGACGTAGGAAGAATAAATTATAAATTTATCACCTGCCTTGTAGATGTGCAAAACTGGTGTAATTGAGTTTAGGGACTTATCCATTAGTGGCAACAGTACATGGGGCAAAACATCATGAATTACATGCATCATGTGGTAACAAATCCTTTATTAGTGGCAATGTATCAAAACCAGATAGTCCAGACGTGAAATTATACCCCTCAGGCTTTCCTTAAACCTACACCAGAAGTGCAGAACTGGGAAGTTCTTTATTTCAAGTAAAACACTCATGCAAAAGACAATACACCCATTATACTTCCTAGATACATTTGGTTAGATCACGCTTGTCAATAGTTGAAGTTGGCACTGCAGAGCTATAACCCAGCTACTTGGGGACAAAGTGTTGTGGATATGTAGACAATAGGTTCTATGTTCAGTCCTCTTAATACCGACATAGCGTCTCCTCAATGGTTGCTATCGGCGTGGACACAACTAGAGAAATCTGGGGTGTCCAATTTGAGTGACGGTCAGTGTACGGATGTTGTGTTGAGGATAGAACTGAGTATCAGGCTTGTCAATTAGTTGAAAATCAGACAAATACTACGTGGTTCAGACTCCATGTAAGGCTATCTGGTCTCTAACTTACCTTGGCTATTGGGCTATTAATAAATGTCCTTTTTTTAGGAACAGTCCAATCCAGTTAGTAAACAGACTAGACAGTTCATCCACATTCATCCAACACTTACGTAATCATTCATATTACCCTTAAAATATACAAAAAAGTAACGTCGGTGTCTCATATCTAAGAATAATATGTAATTCAATTAGGTGGGAGCAGGAGCTTCTATCTACATACAACTCACTGCGGTGACAACACTTTTATTCTTTCAATAAATGATAGCATAAAATTAATCCCAATAGCAATCATGATTTTTTCCTTTTTCTCTGTACTTTGTATGTTTCCTGCTTTAGTAACAAAGTTTGAAAGACTTTTTTACATAAAATTTAACTTTAAAAATGAAAGAAATAACTTGTATTTTATTTTGCATGTTGTTAAAATATCATTTTTGTGTATGTAGCATTATTATTAGAACCTTTAAAATATTATAATTTTAAAATCCAATTGTCACGCTCCTAAAATAATATTATTCGGTTCTATATTTACTGCATATAAAATCTACATTTAATTAGGCTATATCAAGGAAAATTCACACAATGTACATAGAGGCCTTTATTGGTAACATTTGCTCCCTTATTTTATCAAATAGATACAATCCACATGTAATCATTTTCATATTTAGCTAGGACCAGGGAATTTATTTTTCTAGACTAAAACCTTATGCCACTGGTTAGACTGATTTTCCAAAGCTTGATATAGTCATAATTATATTACATATCCATTACAGTTGTAGCCTACGTTGTATTGATAAAAAAACTCTTTATAGTTACTTAACTATCAAACACTTAACTAACCTTTATGTATTGGGTATAAATTTTGAGCCAGTCATCAAAACTTGTAATATTATGGATTCACCACTTTGCTGAGGGGCTGAGGACTTGACACCTTCTTGAAGTTTAATATATAGGCTAAATATTGTCTAGCAGCCAGCTTATGGCTAGCTGGGTAAGACCGATATGTGAGTATGTATTAATGTAATGGGGCATTATATATTTGTTATACTTATAGATAAAAATATAAAATATTAGTCAGTACCTTGACTATAGTGCCCACCTTGACTACAGTTCCCACGGCTGAGTCTGTGTGGACCTCCAGTATCTCTTTGTCCATGGCCTCCAGGAGCAAAGCATCAGTGTTCCCTTGGTTCAACAAACGTTCCTTCATCTCGTGTAAGTAAGGACACCTCTGCATCTTCTAACCTGGAACACCATCACTAAAGCTTAATAATAAGCAGATAATACATCCTAACTTGAAATACGCTATTGAGATTTAGGGAAATTCCAAACATTTAGGAAGAGTATTCAAACAAGAAAAAAAACAGCAGGGTTCTAAGTCAATAAGTTCAATAGTGTTTTTTGTGTGATCGTATAGGTAGGCTACAGATGACACAAGTTCTTATAGTCTATTGTGTTTACGACAATCAAATGAAATGAAATAGTAAATTAAAAATACCTATTCAAAAGTCAAAATAACGAAAGTCATTCATGTTAGACTAAAGTAATGTTTTCATGAAGAAATTGGTGTTCTATTTAATTTAATTTCGAGATTCGGCTAGTGAGAATTAAATGGAGTAGATCTAAAAGAAAAGCAAATGACTAATTTAGAAAATCTGTAGAGTAATATAATGGAACTATAAAAAAGTTGTTAAATTTTTGAGGCACTGCCGGAAATAGCTAACCTCAAAGTGAAGGAATCACGAGGGCTTTTATTCAGAACATTCATCACTGCTGTGTCGGGGAGGAAAACGAGGGTTCCGCCATTGATCCTGAGGCCTAGGGGCTGTAGCGGGTCTTTGTCATCTGTGGCAGGGGAGGATATTATTCCAATTACTAGGATGACGTCACCACCAGGGGTACGACTGAGGGCTGCACCCCCGCGGGCCCGACAATGGACAAGACCGCTCAGCACAATTCAGCGGCGTAGTGTAAACAATCCCAGGTACGAGAAAGACATCAAACTACTTGCTTGTGCTGGAGTATTTATTTAGATATTCCTTTGTGATTCCCTCTGGTCAGAGAAGCAATCACCTTTCGTAATAAATGTGTGTTGTGTGACGTTCACTTTTTTTGCGTTTCTACCAAGACATAATATGCTAATTGAGACACTATTAATTTTTCCCGTCTTACATATTAAGGGATGAAAACAATGGATTAAATAATACCCTTTAACTAATATTTTTTGTAATCAAAGCATAGTTTAATTAAAAACACCGTAATGAGTGGTAAATGCCCGGGCTAGTAGTTGTTGACTATTTGTAATATATGTCTAGTAGTTGTTGACTATTTGTAATATATGGCTTAGTACTTATTGACTATTTGTAATATATGGCTAGTAGTTATTGACTATTTGTAATATATGGGTAGTACTTATTGACTATTTGTAATATATGGCTAGTAGTTGTTGACTATTTGTAATATATGGCTTAGTACTTATTGACTATTTGTAATATATGGCTAGTAGTTATTGACTATTTGTAATATATGGGTAGTACTTATTGACTATTTGTAATATATGTCTAGTAGTTATTGACTATTTGTAATAGATGGCTAGTAGTTATTGACTATTTGTAATAGATGGCTAGTAGTTATTGACTATTTGTAATCGATGGCTAGTAGTTATTGACTATTTGTAATATATGGGTAGTACTTATTGACTATTTGTAATATATGTCTAGTAGTTATTGACTATTTGTAATATATGGCTTAGTACTTATTGACTATTTGTAATATATGGCTAGTAGTTGTTGACTATTTGTAATATATGGCTAGTAGTTATTGACTATTTGTAATATATGGGTAGTAGTTATTGACTATTTGTAATATATGTCTAGTAGTTATTGACTATTTGTAATATATGGGTAGTAGTTATTGACTATTTGTAATATATGTCTAGTAATTATTGACTATTTGTAATATATGGCTAGTAGGTATTGACTATTTATAATAGATGGCTAGTATTAATTGACTGTTTGTAATATATGGCTAGTAGTTATTGACTATTTGTAATAGATGGCTAGTAGTTATTGACTATTTGTAATATATGGCTAGTAGTTATTGACTATTTGTAATAGATGGCTAGTAGTTATTGACTATTTGTAATAGATGGCTAGTAGTTATTGACTATTTGTAATAGATGGCTAGTAGTTATTGACTATTTGTAATATATGGCTAGTAGTTATTGACTATTTGTAATAGATGGCTAGTAGTTATTGACTATTTGTAATATATGGCTAGTAGTTATTGACTATTTGTAATATATGGCTAGTAGTT
Source organism: Stictocephala bisonia (assembly GCA_035578905.1). Classification (NCBI taxonomy): domain Eukaryota; kingdom Metazoa; phylum Arthropoda; class Insecta; order Hemiptera; family Membracidae; genus Stictocephala; species Stictocephala bisonia. The sequence goes on from JAQJVL010001169.1 coordinate 25,095, forward strand.
ATTGACTATTTGTAATATATGGCTAGTAGTTATTGACTATTTGTAATAGATGGCTAGTAGTTATTGACTATTTGTAATATATGGCTAGTAGTTATTGACTATTTGTAATAGATGGCTAGTAGTTATTGACTATTTGTAATAGATGGCTAGTAGTTATTGACTATTTGTAATAGATGGCTAGTAGTTATTGACTATTTGTAAAAGATGGCTAGTAGTTATTGACTATTTGTAAAAGATGGCTGGTAGTTATTGGGTATTTGCAGTAGTAGGATGATGGTTGGTTACTTTACACTTTCAGGGAGTTGATTGAGGCTAGTTCCTGGATGTGTGTAGTAAATATTTGGATGGCAGTTTCAGTATGTTGTTGGGTGACAGCAATTATTGGATACGGATACAGATAGTTGACATGCATTTTAAGTGCCACGGTCAAACTTTGTTCCACTTTTTACAATAATTTCTGCTTTCGTTACGTTTATATAAGCCATTATTATCAAGATAATTTATCAATAGTAAACCTATATATTTCACATTTATATTGTTTATATTAATGAAATACAAGATTTGCATCACACAATTATTTTACACATGTTTTAAAGTGTTGTTTAAAAAAATGATTATGTATACCACCACACTTCCATACCAATACATTTTCCTAGTGTGTCAAGGAATCCCAACGTTGTGAGATAGTGAGGCACAGTTATGTAATGTCTGCCAATTTCCCACTATCAGCTTGCCAAGGTTCTCTGATAGGTAAAACTGAGAAACCAAGCTACTTTTGCAAACTACAACAACTATAACCCGCAATCTGTCATTGGATGCTTCTTTTGATACACGGATTTGTAATTAGCATATTTGTATAGTACCTTTATTTTACCTTAAATTTTGCCAATTCGGTAACTCCAGAGGATTCACGTAGTTTTTATTCTAATAATAGACTCAAACTAGTTAACAGTATTGTGAAATATCGAGTATTTAAATTCATAACAAAATACAGTTCATACAACAGAAAATATTATGTTGATATTTCAAAGATATTTTGTTACATTTAACTATAAAATAATAAATATTGTCTCTTAAAACAGCAAAATATAAGTTTTTGCTCGTCTGAGTAGTTCTGACGTATTTTTCAAGAATAATCTTTTAATTAAAGAAAATACATTATTCCATTTAAAAACCCCTCCCAATGAGTCAAACTTACTAAGTTTTTAAATCATCTTTTTTTTATTCTAAATGTAAGGTGGTTAACATATTATTTTTCTAACCTTCTTGACTATGTGTTTGTTTTGTTTGCTAATGATCTGGTTTTGAATAACCTAAAGTAAACTGGTCATTGATTAGACTGAGGTTCGCGATTACATTTTTCTTCTATCTTAGAATATATTCCCATTTTACTCCATCTAACTTACTTTGAAATATATTTTTTACGTTATTGTTTAGATGAATATTAAAATTATATTTATTGCATTTAATGGATATGTAACTTTTATTAAAGATATATTTATAATTGTTTAAATATTTTTGAATATTTAAACAATTATATTCAAAAGAGGTGGCCGTTTCCAAACTGTCGTAACACCGCCGAAAAGGCGTCAGCACAAGAGTAGACACGCATTCTTAATACCGTCATCAAACTAACGTTTGAAGACGGTATTAAGAATCATACATATGATACTTTTCTTTTTCATATGTATGATTAGTGTTTATTATTATGAGTAAATACTGCAAGATTATTTAAGGTGCAATGAAATGGGCCATAATTTGATATTATGAGTTTTTTTTTATATATCTAAAATCGTAAAGAATTACATAAATTTTCATATATTTAACTGAAAAAAAGGTACAGTAAAAAGTTAGAGTTCGTCTTATTTTACCAGGCAAAGTTAGGGCTAAGAAGCCTTCTACTTAACCTGGGGACCAACGGCTTTACGTGACTTCCGAACCACGGGAGCGGCAGGGCAAAACCTGTTAGTGGTCATGTCGGGAATCGAACCCGGACCAAAACTGTGGCTAGCCAACGCCTTAGCCCCTTAGCTACGGCCGCTCCATTACTAGCTTCGGTAGTCAATTACCTAGAAAAATTATCTCATGGTCAATTAGTAGAAAATAGTTACACCAAGGTCAGACACAGAATTTCTACGTTGAATTTTGGATCAGTCGATTTGATCGACGAACGTATTCGTCTAACTTGTAGAAGAAAAAGCCATCTCTTTCCTCGATTCCACCTGAGCTCTTTCCACATGACCAGTACCCCAGGACATTAGTCACAGCTGACTGCAAGGTTGAAATATCTCCGGTCCCGAACATTACAGTGTTATTAATAAAGCCAGGATATTATTATTATTATTATTATTATTATTTATTACATGGAGATAGTAAATAAAGCTGTATATATATATATATGTATATATATATATACTGTATATATATATATATATGTATATAATGTGTGATTCAGAGATAACGACTTAGTTATAAATTAAGTATTTGTGCATTATTTTCTTATATGTTTTGTTACATTTGCCTGTTATTAATTTTACGTAAATTGTATTTTTAAAAGATATTTGCTATACATATATACTTACTTAATTATGTTGATCTTTTATAAATATAAAATTTCAATAGCGAAATTGTATACCGTAATTTTTATAAAAGAGCACATTTACAGAAAACTGAAAACATAATAACAAATACAATACAAATATTAATTCATTAAAAACGGAAAAAAATTTTAAACACTATTTTAGTAGGAAAGGATATTTATTTAAATGCTATTTAAATTTGTTTTATTTTCTCTTATCTACTTTGTTTAGATAATATGTCCAACTGTTAAATGTAATAGTACTTTAAATCTCTCTACAATCAGTTAGCTGTGCACCGAGATGACTAATAAAAGCTTGTATTGTGAATTTGTAATTTCACTAATAAATTGAATGTTAGTTCCAACAGACTGCTCATATTCAGGGTGGAAAAAATATGGAATCGCTTTCACAACTTTTTATTACTTCGCTGGTAAAAGTGAAATCTTGTTCATCATCATGGTTACAAAGAACACACTTTTTGACGCCATTAGCGACATTTCATCTTTTCAGGGGGATTTGGAACGAACGTCTTTAATGTAAGCCTAGGTTGAGTTTGATATCAAATGAAAGGTCTATTCAAGAGAAGTTAATTTCCGCAAACCGGACTCGCAAAGGTATATCCTTCAATGAAACTAATTTGAACAAATTATTTCTCCACTATTTCACGATTTTAAATAAATTATTTTGATCAAAAACTACACTTTATGAAACAAAATAAATCATCCATAAAGCATAATTTTGTATCAGAATAATTTACTTAAAATCGTTAAATAACGGAGGCATAACAGTGTTCAAATTAGTTACCTTGAAATTCAAATGACCGCTACTCTGGAAAGGATAAACCTTTCGAAGTCCAATCCCGTCTTAAGTGAGGTATAGGAGTTGAGTGTGTGTGCGTGTGTGATGCCGTTGCTGATACCACCACTGTTGTAGTCCTGTGGTCCTATATACAATCCTGTCCTTAGTGAGGTATAGGTGTTGAGTGTGTGTGTGCGTATGTGAGATGCCGTTGCTGATACCACCACTGTTGTAGTCCTGTGGTCCTATACACAATCCCATCCTAAGTGAGGTATAGGTGTTGAGTGTGTGTGCGTGTGTGAGATGCCGTTGCTGATACCACCACTGTTGTAGTCCTGTGGTCTTATACACAAGCCCGTCCTAAGTGAGGTATAGGTGTTGAGTGTGTGTGCGTGTGTGAGATTCCGTTGCTGATACCACCATTGTTGTAGTCCTGTGGTCCTATATACAATCCCGTCCTTAGTGAGGTATAGGTGTTGAGTGTGTGTGCGTGTGTGAGATGCCGTTGCTGATACCACCACTGTTGTAGTCCTGTGATCTTAGATACAAGCCCGTCCTAAGTGGGGTATAGGTGTTGAGTATGTGTGCGTGTGTGAGATGCCGTTGCTGATACCACCACTGTTGTAGTCCTGTGATCTTAGATACAAGCCCGTCCTAAGTGGGGTATAGGTGTTGAGTATGTGTGCGTGTGTGAGATGCCGTTGCTGATACCACCACTGTTGTAGTCCTGTGATCTTAGATACAAGCCCGTCCTATTTTTTTTTTTTTATAAGTGGGGTATAAGTGTGCGTGTGCGTGTGTGAGATGCCGTTGCTGATACCACCACTGGAGCCGTCAATCGATACACATGCGTGCCACCCCGTATAGGCTCCGTCACATCACTTGGTAAAACGTATTGTTTATTTACAATAAGGATATAAAATAAACTTAAAACACCTTAAATTTAGTAAATTAAAATTTCCTAGATAATATACAACTAATTGCTAGATAATAAACGCAATTTGCTTCTGTGCTCTGTTAAAATGAACATTACTTTTTAGGATTTGTAATTTTTAGAACTTTAAATAATTTGATATGGGATTAAATTATTATTTGTTCTCATTACATTATAATTAGGTACTTCAGCCATTTCACATTTATTTCACATATAAATTGCATAACAAAAATATTAGTTGATCAGCACTGATGGGAAGCACAAATATAAATATGATTCTATTCTTCATTTTTAATCAAAGAACGATGATTGTTGAGCTTCCATATTAACTCTCTGAGCTGTCATATTAACCCACTGAGCTGTCATATTAACCCCCCGAGTTGCCATATTAACCCACTGAGCTGTCATATTAACCCCCCGAGTTGCCATATTAACCCCCTGAGCTGGCATATTAACCCACTTAGCTGTCATATTAACCTCCCGAGTTGCCATATTAACTCTCTGAGCTGTCATATTAACCCACTGAGCTGTCATATTAACCCCCGAGTTGCCATATTAACCCCCTGAACTCTCATATTAACCCACTGAGCTGTCATATTAACCCCCTGAGTTGCCATATTAACCCTCTAAACTGTCATATTAACCCACTGAGCTGCCATATTAACCCACTGAACTGTCTTATTAACACACTGAGCTGTCATATTAACCCCCTGAGCTGTCATATTAAACCCCTGAGCTGTCACATTAACCCACTGAGTTGTCATATTAACCCACTGTTCTGCCATATTAACCCCATGAGTTATCATATTAACCCTCTGAGCTGTCATAATAACCCCCTGCGCTGCCATATTAACCCTCTGAGCTGTCATATTAATCCCCTGAGCTGCAATATTAACCCACTGAGCTGCCATATTAACCCACTGAGCTGCCATATTAACCCCCTGAGTTGCCATATTAACCCCCTGAGTTGCCATATGAACCCCCTGAGTTGCCATACTAACCCCCTGAGCTGTCATATTAACCCACTGAGCTGTCATATTAGCCCCCTGAGTTGCCATATTAACCCTCTGAGCTGCCATATTAAACCCCTGAGTTGTCATATTAACCCTCAGAGCTGTCTTATTAACCCCCTGAGCTGCCATATTAACCCACTGAGCTGGTTAATATGTAGTCCAGTGGTCCTCAGGTGGGCAGCTGTCATATTAACCCCCTGAATTGTCATATTAACCCACTGAGCTGCCAAATTAACCCTCTGAGCTGTCATATTAATCCCCTGAGTTGCCATATTAACCCAATTTGTTGCCATATTAACCTCCTGAGCTGGCATATTAACCCACTGAGCTGATATATTAACCCCCTGAGTTGTCATATTAACCCCCTGAGTTGCCATATTAACCCTCTGAGCTGCCATATTAACCCCCTGAGTTGTCATATTAACCCCCTGAGTTGCCATATTACCCCTCTGAGCTGCCAAATTAACCCTCTGAGCTGTCATATTAACCCCCTAAGTTGCCATATTAACCATCTGAGCTGCCATATTAACCCTCTGAGCTGTCATATTAACCCACTGAGATGCCATATTAACCCCCTGAGTTGTCATATTAACCCTCTGAGCTGTCATATTAACCCCCCGAGTTGCCATAATAACCCACTGAGCTGTCATATTAACCCACTGAGCTGTCATATTAACCCCCCGAGTTGCCATATTAACCCCCTGAGCTGGCATATTAACCCACTTAGCTCTCATATTAACCTCCCGAGTTGCCATATTAACTCTCTGAGCTGTCATATTAACCCACTGAGCTGTCATATTAACCCCCGAGTTGCCATATTAACCCCCTGAGCTGTCATATTAACCCACTGAGCTGTCATAATAACCCCCTGCGCTGCCATATTAACCCTATGAGCTGTCATATTAATCCCCTGAGCTGCAATATTAACCCACTGAGCTGCCATATTAACCCACTGAGCTGCCATTTTAACCCCCTGAGTTGCCATATTAACCCTCTGAGTTGCCATATGAACCCCCTTAGTTGCCATACTAACCCCCTGAGCTGTCATATTAACCCACTGAGCTGCCATATTAACCCCCTGAGTTGCCATATTAACCCCCTGAGTTGTCATATTAACCCCCAGAGTTACCATATTAACCCTCTGAGCTGCCAAATTAACCCTCTGAGCTGTCATATTAACCCCCTAAGTTGCCATATTAACCATCTGAGCTGCCATATTAACCCCCTGAGTTGTCATATTAACCCTCTGAGCTGTCTTATTAACCCCCTGAGTTGCCATATTACCCCCTGAGCTGGTTAATATGTAGTCCAGTGGTCCTCAGGTGGGCAGCTGCCATATTAACCCCCTGAGTTGTCATATTAACCCACTGAGCTGCCAAATTAACCCTCTGAGCTGTCATATTAACCCCCTGAGTTGCCATATTAACCCAATTTGTTGCCATATTAACCCCCTGAGCTGTCATATTAACCCACTGAGTTGCCATATTAACCCTCTGAGCTGGCATATTAACCCACTGAGCTGATATATTAACCCCCTGAGTTGTCATATTAACCCACTGAGTTGCCATATTAACCCTCTGAGCTGTAATATTAACCCACTGAGCTGATATATTAACCCCCTGAGTTGTCATATTAACCCACTGAGCTGCCATATTAACCCTCTGAGCTGTCATATTAAACCCCTGAGCTGCCATATTAACCCACTGAACTGTCATATTAACCCACTGAGCTGTCATATTAACCCCCTGAGTTGTCATATTAACCCCCTGAGTTGCCATATTAACCCACTGAGCTGCGAAATTAACCCTCTGAGCTGTCATATTAACCCCCTTAGTTGCCATATTAACCCACTGAGCTGCCATATTAACCCTCTGAGCTGTCATATTAACCCCCTGATCTGCCATATTAACCCACTGAGCTGTCATGTTAACCCCCCGAGTTGCCATATTAACCCCCTGAGTTGCCATATTAACCCCCTGAGCTGTCATATTAACCCTCTGAGTTGCCATATTAACCATCTGAGCTGTCATATTAACCCACTGAGCTGATATATAAACCCCCAGAGTTGTCATATTAACCCACTGAGCTGCCATATTAACCCTCTGAGCTGTCATATTAACCCACTGAGCTGGTTAATATGTAGTCCAGTGGTCCTCAGGTGGGCAGCTGCCATATTAACCCCCTGAGTTGTCATATTAACCCACTGAGCTGCCAAATTAACACTCTGAGCTGTCATATTAACCCCCTGAGTTGCCATATTAACCCAATTTGTTGCCATATTAACCCCCTGAGCTGTCATATTAACCCACTGAGTTGCCTTATTAACCCTCTGAGCTGGCATATTAACCCACTGAGCTGATATATTAACCCCTGAGTTGACATATTAACCCACTGAGTTGCCATATTAACCCTCTGAGCTGATATATTAACCCCCTGAGTTGTCATATTAACCCACTGAGCTGCCATATTAACCCTCTGAGCTGTCATATTAAACCCCTGAGCTGCCATATTAACCCACTGAACTGTCATATTAACCCACTGAGCTGTCATATTAACCCCCTGAGTTGTCATATTAACCCCCTGAGTTGCCATATTAACCCACTGAGCTGCGAAATTAACCCTCTGAGCTGTCATATTAACCCCCTGAGTTGCCATATTAACCCACTGAGCTGCCATATTAACCCTCTGAGCTGTCATATTAACCCCCTGATCTGCCATATTAACCCTCTGAGCTGTCATATTAACCCCCTGAGTTGCCATATTAACCCAATTTTTTGCCATATTAACCCCCTGAGCTGTCATATTAACCCACTGAGTTGCCATATTAACCCTCTGAGCTGGCATATTAACCCACTGAGCTGATATATTAACCCCCTGAGTTGTCATATTAACCCACTGAGTTGCCATATTAACCCTCTGAACTGTAATATTAACCCACTGAGCTGATATATTAACCCCCTGAGTTGTCATAATAACCCACTGAGCTGCCATATTAACCCTCTGAGCTGTCATATTAAACCTCTGAGCTGCCATTTTAACCCACTGAACTGTCATATTAACCCACTGAGCTGTCATATTAACCCCCTGAGTTGTCATATTAACCCCCTGAGTTGCCATATTAACCCACTGAGCTGCGAAATTAACCCTCTGAGCTGTCATATTAACCCCCTGAGTTGCCATATTAACCCACTGAGCTGCCATATTAACCCTCTGAGCTGTCATATTAACCCCCTGATCTGCCATATTAACCCACTGAGCTGTCATGTTAACCCCCCGAGTTGCCATATTAACCCCCTGAGTTGCCATATTAACCCCCTGAGCTGTCATATTAACCCACTGAGTTGCCATATTAACCATCTGAGCTGTCATATTAACCCACTGAGCTGATATATAAACCCCCAGAGTTGTCATATTAACCCACTGAGCTGCCATATTAACCCTCTGAGCTGTCATATTAAACCCCTGAGTTGTCACATTAACCCCTGAGTTGTCATATTAACCCACTGAGCTGCTATATTAACCCCCTGAGTTATCATATTAACCCTCTGAGCTATCATAATAACCCCCTGAGCTGCCATATTAACCCTCTGAGCTGTCATAATAATCCCCTGAGCTGCCATATTAACCCACTGAGCTGCCATATTAACCCACTGAGCTGCCATATTAACCCCCTGAGTTGCCATATGAACCCCCTGAGTTGCCATATTAACCCCCTGAGCTGTCATATTAACCCACTGAGTTGTCATATTAACCCCCTGAGTTGCCATATTAACCCTCTGAGCTGCCATATTAACCCCCTGAGCTGTCATATTAACTCACTGAGCCGACAAGTCTAAAGCTTGATGACTACTTTGTATTACGTTTTATATTCTCGTATTCTACAAAATGGGGTGGCCAATGGTAAAAATATAAATTTAGTTCTGTATCTTTTTTCCCACCTCGCAGATAAATAAAATTAAAGTACTGTTGTTTAAGTTTTGTTATCATTTTATAAGACACGATTATAAAATTATAACCTAGACAACCAATTGTGCCCGTGCTTCATTACGGAGTGGTTTTTGACGCTTGCTTATCATTTCCTCTACCCATCACATCATAATAAAATTTCATCCTGCAGCCATTAACTTACATAAAAAGGTTTTATAGGCTATAAACCTCTCTAAATCTGCTTTATGAGAGTGCAATGAGCAAAATCTTTTCACAGTTTGTGGAATTGTCATTAATCAGTTCACAATAAATAACACTTAAATGTCTACTTTTTATAAACAGGGAATTACTGCACATCTACGCCATAATGAGATCATCCATGCCAAATATTATAAAGGCAGTTCTTTACACAGGTTTAGCCATGTCCTATGGGCAAGCTTTGGCTGAATTCGAATTATTTAAAATTTTTCTGATTGACATCAGTTTGTTCTCCTAGATAATAAAGTTTTATAGCCTAGAACATTATGTAAGTATACTTTTAGAGGGTGCAAAGTATGGCAGATGTGGCTGAATTAGTGGAATATCAATTTCTCGCGATTTTTAGCCATATACTATGAGTTAATTGTTTGATTGAGATCAACGCTGTATTGAAAAA
>JAQJVL010001169.1:37500-240881 GCA_035578905.1 Stictocephala bisonia
TCCCTCCCTCCCTCCCTCCCTCCCTCCCTCCCTCCCTCCCTCCCTCCCTCCCTCCCTCCCTCCCTCCCTCCCTCCCTCCCTCCCTCCCTCCCTCCCTCCCTCCCTCCCTCCCTCCCTCCCTCCCTCCCTCCCTCCCTCCCTCCCTCCCTCCCTCCCTCCCTCCCTCCCTCCCTCCCTCCCTCCCTCCCTCCCTCCCTCCCTCCCTCCCTCCCTCCCTCCCTCCCTCCCTCCCTCCCTCCCTCCCTCCCTCCCTCCCTCCCTCCCTCCCTCCCTCCCTCCCTCCCTCCCTCCCTCCCTCCCTCCCTCCCTCCCTCCCTCCCTCCCTCCCTCCCTCCCTCCCTCCCTCCCTCCCTCCCTCCCTCCCTCCCTCCCTCCCTCCCTCCCTCCCTCCCTCCCTCCCTCCCTCCCTCCCTCCCTCCCTCCCTCCCTCCCTCCCTCCCTCCCTCCCTCCCTCCCTCCCTCCCTCTCTCTCTCCCTCTCTCATTAACTCCCAGCAAGACCTAGAACCTGAAAAATTTAGCGATTGCAGGTTTTCTAAGAACTGCATTAAGAAAAGAGTTTTCATCATTACTTTCTTAAATGGTAAAATAAAAGCTTCAAATTTCACTTTATCCCTATAAGAATAAATATATCATAAATTAACTTGACGCCATCTTGAATAATTAGTCTACTTCCATGTAAATGTACAAATTTCTTGTACCATACTACTAACATAAAAATGTCATATCCAGATCTGTCTCGATAAATTAAAAAAAATATTTATTAATGTCCATCATAGTTTATTTTTGCTTTCATACAGCTTTTGTAATAGGAACTGGGTTTGTGCATTAAATAAGTATAAAATAAATTACCGTTAATATTATTATGACTTCACACTTATTTACAGATTAAATAATCAGGAAGTATATTTTTAGATTCAATCCACTCTCTACTGGTAGTAAAAGACGTTCTGGTAGTTTTGAATATAGTAGCTGGGTATAATCCGAATATCATTAACATCACAGCTTTCGCACGAACATATTAGCATATTTCTATGGGATTACTTATTATATAGCTATTATTTAGTAAGAACGCTAGCTAACACTTGAATGTGACAAGTTTAAGATGTTTTTACGGTTTAATCGATAAGGGATGAAACATCGTTAAAACTTATAATAAAAATATGAAATCTATTGTACGTGTGAACATGAATTAAAAATAAAAGGATCCTTAAATTTAATTCATAACAATCATGCTTATCGTGCAACGTCTTTGGCCACAAATCTAAGGTAAAGGGTTGCAAGATGCTTGAAAAAAGTAAGTTATCATTGATATATTTTAAATGTTGTTTGACTTGGCGGCAGGTTATTTCAATAGTAGTGACGTATATGAGTGTGGGTGTTCATTTTCTTTATCGTAAATTGTTAACATGCGCAATATTTACAGAAGTGTCAATTATGAATAATAGGCTATTTTTATAAGGAACACATAAAATATTAAAAATGTTAAATATCTTCCCAAACCGAGCTCAGCGGTCTAGTTTTTCCCGCCTATTTAGTAACGTAATCATGTATAGCAAATAATGCAATGACATCACCTTGAAGTAGCGTGAAGGTCATATAAACGCAGTGTACTCTCTCCACTTTGAACAATCAGCTGTTGCAAACCTTGTTAAACAATTCTTCCTCATCTCAAACTATTGCTTATACAATTTTTTTTTCCTACATAGCTTGATGTTTTATGTTTTACTTAAATGAACAATAATACACGTCAGTCAATATATTGTATTATGTTTAAATAATTAATTAGATATAAGTTTGATGGAAATTAAACAAGTGTAGTCCATTTCTAATCTGTAATGTAAAATTTAACAACTACAGGCCTAAAGTTCGAGAAATAATATCATGTAGCATTTAACAATGTCCTCAATATGCTTCCAATAATGACTATATAAAAATGTGAAAAAAATCAATGTAAGAAATTAATTGAATGCTAAATGTATTGTTTAAATGTTTATTTAATATACATAGCATTAGTACATATAGAGAAAGAATAAAAATTGATCCAAGTACACAAATTTGTAAGAATTAATAAAGCAAATAACAATGCAAAATACAAAACATAATGCACAGCACAACATGCAGAATACCAGAGGTTGGTTCTGTAGGAAGGCAAAGACGTCAAAACACTGATTAACACAGCTGATGAGGCTATTCAATACTAGCTCAGCTGACTGCAATTACAGCCTTCACGCATATTCCTCCACAATGAATACGGTCGGAGTGTTTCATCTCATCTGACCCACTTTGCCAACCCTGAGGGTCCAAACTATCGCAGTGTTACTGTACTAATGATAGGGTACATTTCTGTGTACATTTAATTACTCATTTCACACATACTTATTAAAAACTTAAATAATTTGCTGTTTCGTGTCTCGCCTCTCAACATTGCGAACCCCACTGGTCTAAATGTCGTACAGCTACTATGGTTAGTGATTTAAGAGTATTCGATGACAGCCCAGCTGTTTACATTTCACACGTCTCGTCATAACACGTAGAGTAAATTGCTGTTTCGTGTCTCGCCTCCCAACATTGCGAACACCACTGGTCTAAATGTCGTACAGCTACTATGGTTAGTGATTTAAGAGTATTCGATGACAGCCCAGCTGCTTACATTTCACACGTCTCGTCATAACACGTAGAGTAAATTGCTGTTTCGTGTCTCGCCTCCCAACATTGCGAACCCCACTGGTCTAAATGTCGTACAGCTACTATGGTTAGTGATTTAAGAGTATTCGATGACAGCCCAGCTGTTTACATTTCACACGACTCGTCATAACACGTAGAGTAAATTGCTGTTTCGTTTCTCACCTCCCAACATTGCGAACCCCAGTGTTCTAAATGTCGTATAGCTACTTTAGTCAGTGATATAATAATATTCGATGACAGCTCAGCTGTTTACATTTCACACGTCTCGTCATAACACGTAGAGTAAATTGCTGTTTCGTTTCTCACCTCCCAACATTGCGAACCCCAGTGTTCTAAATGTCGTATAGCTACTTTAGTCAGTGATATAATAATATTCAATGACAGCCCAGCTGTTTACATTTCACACATCTCATCGTAACACAGAGTAGGCCTAAATTGTTGTTTCGTATCTCGCCTCTCTATATTGCGAACCCCAGTGGTCCAAATCTGTCGTACAGCTACTATATTCAGTGATATAAAACTATTTAATGACACCCCAGCTGTTCATAATCATTCATGATTCCACACTTCCCCTAACACCAAGTTAAGTATAAATATGTTATTATATGGTATTTATTATGAATTTCTTCCTGGACATCGTGTGGGTTCAATTTTTATCTGACCACCCAGCATTGCAGAGCCCGGACAACTGTGTACGACTTCAGAGGCGAACACTAACACAGCTGTCAACAATTACTTGTTAGGCACACTGCTCAGTCTGTCATTAGAATATGCGAATTGCGACACACCTATTGAAGACCCCACCCACCAGTACTGAACATCGTCCAGCACACTGTAAATACATGACATCACTCTAATGTTTGCAGAGCTTTTTACATCTTGTTAGACACACTGAACAGTAGAGTAGGCCTATGCAATTACACTATGCGTATTATGACACACCCACTGATGACCCCACCCACCGTACAGCCGGAGCCAACTACTGGCCACCGTCCATCACACACACTAAACACATGAAACTCTAGATGGTTGCTGAGCTTTTTAAATCTTGTTAAGTAACTGAACAAGTTATTTAGTCAAGTTTAGAAGAGTTTTAGTCAAGTTTTTTGCTAAGTTTTTTAGTTTGGTTTTTTCTACAGTGTTTTGTGGAGTTATTTAGTTTACTTTTTATTGTTGAGTGTCTTATGGAGTTTTTCAGTTGCTAAACAAAAGAACTAAATATGTTCTTGATTTTGACCATCCTGTACCTTTCAAACCACTAAATACCCACGGACTGTACTCTTATGTCAATGTTGGCAGTTGTGTCCTATCCTGAACACACTGATGTTGGGAGCACTAAAGGGTTCACAGTCCGACTGAGGCTATTAATACCAAGCCTGGGGTTACAGACCACTCTTCTTTCTTCAGCGTAAAGACAAACCTATTTCCCATCAGGGTACCTCACTGAAGTACTTCGAGGTCGGTACACTCTGACTGTTTTAGCAGATGGATTTTGGCCAATCTTATGTGGTAAAATTGAATACGTAATCTCCTTACCTGGTTTGTTTTAAGACTGTCTTTACCAGATATTTAGTTTTAGGTACTTAGTATTGTGTCTGGTCCTTAAAGTATCCCTAAAAACCCCTAGAATATTACAATATTTAAACATCCATTTTAATATGCCTTTCTAACAACGGAGTGTTAAATAATAATAATAATAATAATAAATCCTTTATTGCATGGACAATATAAAAATATTGTATCGCAATCGTCAGTATTAAAATTAATTAACCTAAGGCATTAATTTAAACAATCATTCATAACAATAAATACACACAAACATACATAAAAGAAGGGCATTCACACAAATCTACCTAGTGTTTGAAACTCCCACAAAAGTCAACGGGATGTGTCTAGCCAATTAAGTTGGTCTCCCAGTCGTGTGCTAGGAACTCTCCGATGCTGTAAAAAGCCTGGGACAACAGTATGTCTCTCAAGCGGGTCTTAAATATTTTTGAATTTGGAGCAATTTTAATTTCTTTAGGTAAGCTGTTAATTAATTTGACACCCACCTGCGAGGGCAGGTGTTGATAGACTACCGTTCTGTGTTGCCCAGTACGGTAGTCATCTCTGCCTCTAGTATTATAATTATGTAAGTCACTGCCCCTTATCAGGTTGCATTTGGACATACAATATAAAATTGTTTCTAGAATATACAAGCAAGGCAGAGTCAACAGCTTGAGTTGTTTGAACATTGGTTTGCACGACTCTCTGCTCATTAAATTTGCAATAATTCGGACTGCCTTCTTTTGTAGTCTAAACACTCTCAAGAATTCACTATATACACCACCTCCCCAAATCACCAGTCCATAGGATAGGTGAGGGTAAATGAGACCATAATATGCCGTCATCAGTACCTGAATGGGGCAGTATTTAGAGAGCGTCCTCAGTACATAAATGCCTGAGGATAACTTAGAGCATACACTATTAATATGGTCATTCCATGTCAAACCTCTGTCGAGGTATATTCCAAGGAATTTAGTGGACTCCACTTCTTCTAGCACAGAGTCCGCCAGTAACACTGAGGGGCTACTTCCGAAATCAATAGGCCTCAAACAAAAGTTGATGACCTGTGATTTTGTTGAATTTGTTTTAAGGTTCAGCATATTAAAATGCTGAGCACAACTGTTCAAATCAAGGTAAATTTAACATATGTGTCAGTTGTTATTGGCATCTATCTGACGATCACTTTAGCGTGAACTTTTAACTCAGAACTCATGGTCATTGTTCGTGCTTCAAGAGTCTGCAGAGGCTGTCGGCCATGTTGGTTTTAATCCTATAAGAACAATGTTATTTTCGAACCGAACATAATATCATGCGTATCCAAATCAAACAGTTATTTTTAACGGATTTTTCCATACAAATTGCACGTTGAAATTGCTTTGCAAATTCATAATTAGTTTTACAGAAAAATATAAAAATTATTTAGTTTGACACTTTTTATCTCCACTTATTTTTTTTAACTAGTCGTATGTATTAAAAATATCAAATGCGCAATTAGATAACGTTTAAAATGACTTCTCATAAACAACTTTTGGTTAATAAACAACGAAAAATATGGATTCACAAATAATATTGTCATTATGGGATTAAAACCAACCTGGCCGACAGCCTCTGCAGACTCTTAATCCTTGCTCTCGAAACTGCGTGTTGTTTTTTATCGCTTTTCAGTTTAATTTGAGTCGACCTATTTCTTATTATATTTGGGGGTGGCTGGAAAGAGAGGTAAACAGCCCTACCATCAGGCGCGGTGCATTTGTGGTAGTAAGGAGGGGTGGTAGGCGGCCTTAGCTGAAGGAACGGACTATAGGAGGCACACCCTCACACTCAGCATGCTAGTCTCGCCGCGTGGTACGTGTTTGGAAGTAAGATGATAGGCGGCCGTAGCTGAAGGAATGGACTATAGGAGGCACACCCTCACACTCAGCATGCTAGTCTCACCACGTGGTGCGTGTTTGGAAGTAAGATGATAGGCGGCCGTAGCTGAAGGAACGGACTATAGGAGGCACACCCTCACACTCAGCATGCTAGTCTCGCCGCGTGGTGCGTGTTTGGAAGTAAGATGATAGGCGGCCGTAGCTGAAGGAACGGACTATAGGAGGCACACCCTCACACTCAGCATGCTAGTCTCGCCGCGTGGTGCGTGTTTGGAAGTAAGGTGATAGGCGGCCGTAGCTGAAGGAACGGACTATAGGAGGCACGCCCTCACACTCAGCATGCTAGTCTCGCCGCGTGGTGCGTGTTTGGAAGTAAGATGATAGGCGGCCGTAGCTGAAGGAACAGACTATAGGAGGCACACCCTCACACTCAGCATGCTAGTCTCGCCGCGTGGTGCGTGTTTGGAAGTAAGATGATAGGCGGCCGTAGCTGAAGGAACGGACTATAGGAGGCACACCCTCACACTCAGCATGCTAGTCTCGCCGCGTGGTGCCTTCTTATGGTTTACTGTAAACCAGTTTCCCCAGCCTACATTCCTTATATTTACTTTCTTCACGAGAACAGAAGGGAAGTTCAACCTCTACCTAACCAGATCTAGAACTAAACTTTCTTAAACCTAAGAAAAAAATAGAAACCAACGTTAATTAAAAATGATTGACTTTTTACTATCGTGGGTTCTAAAGTGGACAAGGAACGTTAAAAACGTTTCGTACTCTCAAATAAACAGCGTCATCAGGTAAAAACAAAAAGTAACAGCATAAAGACTTAATAAAACTACGCAATCCTAAGTAAAACTTTGCACATTGCACGTAAAATTATTTTAAGGTAAAAATAGAAACAAACAATGTATTGTACTAATAACTATTTAGAGTTGGGCTAACAGCACTACTGTACTATTATAACAGGTATTCTGATTGTTTGTTTGTTCTATCTAGTCTATTGAAATTATTTCTACGTTGCTGTCATATGAAGTCTTTAGTATGATTTGGGTTATTTTCACCCAATTATTATTCCAAATTACATCTCATAAACAACTTTTGGTTAATAAATAACGTAAAAATATGGATTCACAAATAAGATTATTTGTACATCAGTAAAGTACGTTTTAACTATGCGATCCAGATTGCACGTAGGAGTTGTGGAAGATGCCGGGTGTCCGCATAAATTTACATTCTGGCAAATCCAACTTGGTCAACAAAATCTTGCTGTTCAATAAATTGTCGCTATTTTGAAAGATCCATAGTAAACAACCAACTTTAGAACAATTTTATTCTTAATAATTCTTCAGTGATTCGTTCATATGCTGATTATTTAATAATATATAGGAGGTTTTCATGAGTATCCTGGGTTGTAAACTGGGATATCACTTCGGCTTATCTAAGATGAATTTCAAAATGACGTGTTTAAAATATGAAACATCCACCTACCCACCCATACACGTAGACTGGTATTGATCCACCTACCCACCCATACACGTACAGTTGTATTGACCCACACACCCACCCATGCACGTACAATAAAAACTTACTTACTTACTTAGGCCTATATCACAGTAAAAATGAAGGAGACAGTGTCTATGACTAATCAAATTTTCTCTTTTCTTATACTAACTTTTTAACAATTTTCTTACGTTCACTATGTTTAAAGGTGAATAGGCTGAAGCCAATAATGTGAGTCAATTATATCTGTCTGTTAAACTTTCCAAGTGTAATAATATGTTGTAAAATTTCTCCAGAATAAATATTCATAAAAAACCTAAGACTGCTGGGTTAACACTTCTTATATTGTAACTTCCATGTTTATTATGTGTTCCGAGCATTAACATTTTTTACTAAAAATCAACTATACCGAGTTCATTAGTCATCGTTAAATTGAAATAGATTAAATTTCTTAGACCATTTACATCAAAGCACATGCATTTTATTAATTTATCGCTTTTTATAGGAATTACTGAAGGTGTCGTGACCAGCTGCGAAGTCCTACTTGGTAAAATCCTTGACTGAGATGTCGGTCGCTTCTCCACTCGAATAAAACTCACGCACACGCTTGTGGTCCAGGTATTTTACGATATACGTGGCGCGTGAAACCAACCGATCATGATTTCATAACCAGTGTTATATAATCTACAGTATAAAAAACAACAAGTAAAAGTTTTTCAGTTTCTGTTCTTTTCCTACCAGGGGATATACGTTTAATAATAATAATAATATATACAGCGTGGAAAAATATGGAAACGCTTTCACAACAACGATTTTTCATAGATAATTTGATAGTTTAGGTTTTTTTAATAATTGTGTTCCATTATGTATAATTTTTTATCAGAATAATGTACTTGAAAACGTTAAATAGCGGAGAAATAATATTGACCAAATTTGTTACTTGGAAATTCAAATGACCACTACTCTGAAAAGGATAAACTTTCCAAGTCCAGTTTGCGGAAATTAATTTCTCTTGAATAGATCTTTCATTTTATACCAAACTCCACCTAGGCTTACATTGAGGATTTTCTTTCAACTCCTCGTGGACCGTCATCCTGAAAAGATGAAATGTCGCTAATAGCGTAAAAAAGTGTGTCCATTGCAACCATGATGATGTACAAGATTTCACTTTTACAAGTGAAGTCATACACAAGTTGTGAAAGTGTTTCCAGATTTTTTCCAACCTGTATAAGAGCACAATAATGGCTTCACAAGTATCTATTTCCGGAAGGATAAAACAATTAATTCAATAAAAAATTAATATGAGAGCAGTTACTTAAAATATCTCAAAAGTAAATTGTGAGAATGGTAGTGCATCCATACAATACCTTTGCTCATATAACGTTCTTAATTTATTGTTTTAGTCGAATAGTCCATATTTTTTTATGTATATAAAATCATTTAATCTTATTCGTTTCTTTTAGACATAAAATAATTAGGGCGTTGGAATAAATTACAAACAAGTTAAAGGGTTCTAAACCGTGCAAGTAACTGTAGGACACATATATTGCAGTTAACAACATCTACCAACCTCAAATGAATCTTCTTACTACACCGTGTTTTACAGTTATTCATCCAGTCAGGGGTGGGGAAGGGGTTAGGCCGTTATCCCTTAGCTCTGAGGGTAGTAAATGGTAAACTCTTTATCAAACGGGTTACCATAAAACATATTCTATCTTGTATTTATGATTGTGATGTATTACACTTTACGTATTTGTATTCTTATAATAATCAAGCTATTTATTTATGTATTAAATAATTGCCAACGTAGAGTATTAAGTGCATACGCGTGTGTAGAGCCTCCATGTATTTGTATTTGCAATCTCTATGTATTTATGTAAGTAGGGCCTTCATGTATTGTGTATGTATGTGGGATATCCATTGTGTATTGTGTGTATAATGCATCCATTTGTGTGTAGGGTTTCTGTGTATTTGTGTGTAGGTTTTACGTGTATATGTATGGCCTCCGAGTATTGTGTACGTGTAAGACTTCCATGTATTGAGTATGTAGGGTCTCTGTGTATTGTGTGTGTAGGGTGTCCGTGTATTGTGGATGTAAGACCTCGTACATAATGTATGTAGTGTCTCCGTGTATTATTTATGTAGTGTCTCCGTGTATTATGTATGTAGTTTCTCCGTGTATTATGCATGTAAGACATCGTACATAATTTATGTAGTGTCTCCATATGTTTTGTATGCAAGTTCTCGAATATTATGTATGTAGGGCAGCCGTGTTTTTTTTTTTTTTTTATGAAGGGCCTCCGAGTATTGTGTATGTAGGGCCTGTGGTATTGTGTATGTAGGGCGTCCGTGCATTATGTATGAAGGGCCTCCGTGTATTATGTATGTAGGGCCTGTGATATTGTGTATGTGGGGCATCCGTGTATTATTTATGAAGGGCCTACGTGTATTGTGTATGTAGGGCCTGTGATATTGTGTATGTGGGGTGTCCGTGTATTTTTGTATGTAGGGCGTCCCTGTAATGTGGATGTAGGGCGTCCCTGTATTGTGTATGTAGGGCGTCCGTGTATTATGTATGAAGGGCCTCCGTGTATTGTGTATGTAAGGGCCTGTGATATTGTGTATGTGGGGCGTCCGTGTATTATGTATGAAGGGCTTACGTGTACTGTGTATGTAGGGCCTGTGATATTGTGTATGTGGGGCGTCCATGTATTATGTATGTATGATCTCGTATATTATGTATGTAGTGTCTCCGTGTATTAGTATGCAAGTCTCCGTATATTATATATGTAGGGCATCTGTGTTTTTTATTAAGGGCCTCCGAGGATTGTGTATGTATGGCGTCCGTATATTTTTGTATGCAGGACGTCCCAGTATTGTGTATGTAGGACGTCCGTGTATTTTTGTATGCATCACGTCCCTGTATTGTGTATGTAGGGCATCCGTGTATTTGTGTGTGTGGCGCGTGTAAGTTCCCGCTTCATTTGTCTGGTTTGTTTACATCCACTGTGGTATTGTGTCAGACGGCAGCTTCTATTCTGAGACCCCTTAAACAAACCACACAAAGAGGGATTACTCTGTCTGGATTTGTGATTAAACACGTTGTGCCACTAGCTGGGTGGTGTGATTAACTTCTTTACGTAAGAATTAAACAAGAATAAGAGAAGAAATAAAAATATAGTAATGTATTTAAACAAGTTATTAAAGTAATTTATTGTTTATTGGCGAGTGGTAATTCTTCATTTCCTCAGAAAGCAGACCTACTACAAGACTGCTTGAAATGAGTGTAGAATCGATAGACAATGAAACTCATTATAATACAGTTTTAACACTATCACTATTTTATTTTATTACAGTGTAGGCTACTATTAACTGGATCTTTGTTACTAGCTAATAGTGGAATATTCCAGTGTAACAATACTACACGCAAAAGATATATTCCCAAAAGATAAAAATACCATTACAATTTAATTTAATACTTTTTCACTTTTCTTTCAAAAACTGAACGTGATTGTATTTGTCTTGGCTTAATTAGAGGGTGATTATACATAGGCTACCATAATCACAGATTGTACATTAATTACGTTCCACAAAATGTTGTCTGCGTTTCTAAATTTTAAATTTATGTTTATTATGAATAAAACGGCTGAAGGTTGTTTTATTATTTAGAATGTTATCTTGCATCTTATCTTTTTATTTTATGACTCCTTAAGTCGCTCCCCTGCTTTACACACTAACACCTGACGAGCTTTCGACCACCTTACAACAGGAACGACTCCAGACGACACCCCACCCACTCTACACACGGATTTGTGTAATAACAAGTCATAATTTTGCACAACAAGAGTATTTGACAAAGTTTTAGTACAGAAAATATTCAAACTAGCTTCATTTATCTGGTATATTTTTGAAAAACTCGTTAAAACTAGCTAAACAAAGTTTGGCAAAAAGGGCAAACCGCCAGCTGAAGTCGACTTGATGTCGGATGGTGATGAGCCAGAGTAAATATTTACAAGTGCCAACAGAAACGGGGTCAAACACCCCTGTGTGTGAAGGGTCGTACGTGTTCGCCAGGATTGGTTTTATTAATCAGACGAAAATAGAAGGTCTTACTTACATATCTCGTAACTTGTACATAGTTTAAAGAGATTGTTAAAAAATTAAAATATGAGTATAAATGTAAATTAAAGATGGATATTTTGCTTAACTATTTCTCAGAAAGAGCCGTTCATTAATAGCTCAGTGACTAGCCCAGTGGAAAAACATACATTTTATTGTGGAATCCGATCCAAAAGGTTCGGCTGTGTTATGATATTGTTGGCTGTGTCTAGTTAAGAATCCTTCTTCAAGCCGAGGTCTAATCAATAATTCCTTATTTGCCTATTTATGTTCAAGATGGTAACCATTGAGCGAAAGTCCAGTCAGTGAGAAAACTAATTAACAAACATATCACCCCAAGTAACTGGATTACAGCACTTTGCGATTATTGCCAGCAAGGTTTTACTTATTTACAGTCAGAGTGAACCTTAAAAGTAGTCTAAATTTAGAGATTATGAATACAATCGGGCTCCTCGCCTGATTAATACGCATCTTTCAACAACCATGACACAATATTTGGCATGTTTACAACAATATCATGTCTGGATCAATAAGGAATGAGTTGTCCCAGGGGTGGCAGATCACGTACGTAGAATTCGCCAGACTCAGATATACATGGTCTAGTTTGTTCGAAGCAGATCAAGGTCATTACTTAACCTCCCTTAAAGTCTTTAAAAAAACTTGCCAATGCAAATATTTTAGATAAAACTGTTGATTACAAATATGTTATGGTTCGCTTTTCTTACAAAATGAAGAGCAATGTCACAAAACTTGAATCACAATTGTGTGACACCTCGTTGACTAGATATTATGTGTTGGAGGATGTATTGGACTGAACTACAATGGAACTCCAATTATCTGAACTCCAACTATCCGAATCGTTGATTATCCGAATTGCTATCAGAGTGTCATAAAATACATCTTACAATCAACAGTTTTATTCAATTTTATTCTGAAAAAAACTAAAAGCATACAACAACAAAGAGTAGTGTTTTTAATCCTTACAAAAATAAATCATACATATATGTATCGCAATAAATAACACATAATATGCCTCAATAAATACTGTAAACTGTAACACCGTCTTTAAATGACAAATCCAAATTCTGCCAGGAAACATAATGTGATAGGGATAATATATTGTCTATTCACGCTAATGTCCTTCCCTCTGTCAAGCAAATGCACGACCTGACATAAAGACAGTCAAACATATAGAGCATATTGAACTAAGATGTTTGGCAAGAAATTACATTCGTTTACAGGTTGGTATGTAAATACACATAAAAGTACACTATAACATGTAATTAAACTGTACTTAATTATATAATAAATGCCCTTTCTTATTAAAAATATTGTTTTATATCCCATTTCAACATACATACATTTAATTAGATGCAGTAATTAAATAAAATGGACTGCTTTTAAACAAAAATCTGATTATCCGAATAGGGTCTGGTCCCAACTGATTCGGATGATTGGGAGTTCTACTGTATTTATAATGATTTAAGAGAGTCTTGGTAATGACCTTGGGAATGGAGGTGAACTGACGCTTGGGTTCAGCCAAACAACATTGTTTTGATAAGAGTAGATCAGGCCTGCCCTGACCTGACTGGACAGTGTGTAACTTAGTCTGACATAGACTATAGGCTACTAACCACGAGCCCCTACCGTAAGTGGTTAATGCCCAGCTGTAAAATTTTAAAGGTACTGTACTAGGTTCAATAACAATTCTAAATCAAACAAATATTGAAAAATTCAGCTGAAGAATGTTTGTTGAGATATTAAATTAACTAACGGCTTGTTTTAAGAACACAATCTCAGTTTTTAAACTGGTTAGATTCTCTCGTTCACATTAACTCACAATTCATATTCCTCTTATCTCATGAATAAGTGTCTTAATGATGAATAACTTACGTATGTCTGGGTCGTACTGGGAGAAAGGTACGTTGGTAGGAGAATGAGATTAGTACGTTGGTTAGCGGCCATTTCCCTCCCCCCGCCTGAGTCACGTCCCGTAAGGTTCCAGCCGTACAAAAACTGGGACCCATGGGACACATTCTTCGTGCTAAAGGTTACTTCGCCGTAGCTCCACACTGCATTGCGTCCCTTGGTTATAATTAATCGATTATTAACCCTTTCCATCTTAACGTCCAATTTGCCGGACGTTAGAAATTTTTTTTAAAAATATTTACTAACTCGAAATATTTATATTAATGATATAGAAATGTTTGGAATAACATTTTCTATTATAAAAACACTAATTTGTTACGATATAATTCTTGAGTACTGTACCACAGCTTGTATTTTTGCCATAGCCCCACACTTCGTTGTGTCCCTTGGTCACAACTAATCGATTATTAAATGTAAAATATAAGAATATAACCAACAAAGACATAAAATACCCTTGTTATGTAGTAATTATGTATTGTTAAGTGCCAATGAACTAATTATTAAATATAATTAGCAGTACCAACAATGCCCTTTGTTTTATTTATTTATAGTTTTTTTTTAACAAGCATAATGCGTGTTGGTACAAATACAGTACAAGTAAACGTCACACAACACAAATTTATTACAACATAAGCACAAAATGCTCAAATATATTACAATACAAGTACAAAATGCACGAATATTATGGTGATTGATTTCGGTGGACCACGATCACCTTCCTCAGACCAGAGGGATTCACAAAAGAATCATCACAAAGATTCACATTCTTTTGTGAATCCCTCTGGTCTGAGGAAGGTGAGCGTGGTTCACTGAAATCTATCACCATAATATTCGTGCATTTTGTATTGTAATATATTTGTGCATTTTGTGCTTATACTGTAATAAATGTTTGTTGTGAGACGTTTACTTGTACTGTTTATTTATTTATTTCATGTCCTTGCTGGAAATATATTAAAAACCAAATAAGATTGGGGCAGTCCAAATATCTGCACAAGAATACAACAATCAAATATGGCAAATTTCACGAAAATTTAATAATGATTTATTTTCACATTTTACAAAACAATTAAATCTCGGAAAATTGACTGATCAGTGCGACCAGTTTATAAACAGATTAAAGACTACAAAAATAATTACTTAATATGGTGTTGAGTCTAGCATTAAAAAAAAGACAGATGAAACTATATCGCCAACTGTGTGCTTATAAAATAAGATAGAATAAAAAATTATTAATATTAATTATTAGTAGGCTTGTTAGAACATTTTGTTTTTGAAATTTGAAATGTTGATGTTTCAATAGAATATAATGTGCAAAATAAATTAATTAAAACTGTAAATCAAAGTGAAAATAGCAAAACATATCAACAATACAAACTATCCAAAAGTAAAATTTAAGAAGTTTATATCATGTAGAGACTATAGCCAAATAGTTACATTTTTACAAAAATATAGTAAAGTTTTATTGATTTTATTTCAGTTGGAAGTTGATTGTAGTACTTTGGACCCAAATATTGAAAGGAATGACTCAATAGTGTTTTGTTTACCTTTGGCAAATTCACATTACCCACTAAAGATTTTCTAATAAATACTAGAAAAACACTTGTGCTTTGCAGTCTACAGTTCGAAAAGAATACAATACTTTATATAGTTTAGAATTATACTTTTTTGCATTTGGCATAGCATAAGGGATCACAGAAGTGACAATTCAGCCAACAAATTCGTCGTTCGTTAAGCACCATATAGGGGACACTACAGCATAATGATTGCTGCAGACACAAACAACATCATCCCCCCCCCACGTCTCCCAGTTTATTAGCATAATTTTTAATCTTTTAATAGTTAAGTAGCTGGCCTTTGACAGCCACACGATGTTCATATATGTTTAATTCATGTTTTGGCATCCACAGGCAACAACTTCAAACATTATAAGCATGTATTTACTTCCATATGTCCACAAATATAGTATACAGGTTGTCCGGGCTAGAGGTATCAAGAAATAACTAACTCGTTTGGTATAACAATGTAATATTTATTTTAAAATAACTATGCTAACATGTTACAAATACAACCAAGATTGTTATCTTATTTAGTAAAGTTCAATGTGATCACCATAAGTCGCTCTCACACGGTCCAATCGGTATTCAATATCCGGTTTGCGAGCATTTCTGGCGTTATCCTTTCAACTGCAGCCACAATCCTATGCCTTAGTTCCCGTAAACATTACACTCTCTCCTGGTACACGAAATCTTAGATGAACCCCCATGCAAAGAAATCTAAAGGGGCCAGATCCATGCAATAGGCCCTCTTCTACCTATCCAACGACCAGGGAATTGCTCATTAAGAAAATCCCGAACATCATTGTGGTAGTGTGGTGGAGCACCGTGTTGCTGGAGAATGATTTGTTCTGGCATTTGCGGTACTGTAAAGTTTTGTAACATGTCCAAATGAATGTGGCCTGTTACTGTTTGTTCAATGAAAAAAATTGCCCAATAATTGCTTTGTGCATCAGTCCCAGCCAAACATTTATTTTTTGTGTGTCTCTTTCATACATTACTTTCTTGCATGCGGATTTCTTGATCCCTAAATACGACAGTTGTGTCGGTTTATTATCCACTGAGGTTAAAAGCAGCCTAGTCACTAAAAAGTACATTTTGAAGAAATGTGAGATTTTCATTAACGCGATCCAACATCCCGTTAGCATATTCTAGTCTCGAAGGACGATCATTTGGCATTATCTGGTGAAGCAGCTGAATATTCTATGCACGAAATTTGAGCCTTTTACGTAAAATGTCATGAACTGTTGATTTAGGAAGTTACAGTCATGTAGATGATGATCTAATTGATGTACGTGGAGTTTGATTTAAAAAATTGAGCATGTTGTTAATTGCTTGTACACTTACTTGCTTCTTTACAGGCTTTCCAGTTTTTTAAATCAAAGTTCCATTAGATTGAAGTATTCTGTCCCACAGAAAGATTGTCTTTGAGGTTGGTGGATTAATGTTGTAATCACGACGAGACCGACGTTGAATACGAGTTACAGATTTGTACTCTGCAACCCACACCACGCACTGTACCTTTTGTTGTAGGGTCCACATTTTTTTTTTAACATAAGAAACTTACAGCCAAATGA
This sequence comes from Stictocephala bisonia, assembly GCA_035578905.1. NCBI lineage: Eukaryota > Metazoa > Arthropoda > Insecta > Hemiptera > Membracidae > Stictocephala > Stictocephala bisonia. The sequence goes on from JAQJVL010001169.1 coordinate 54,282, forward strand.
CAACCGTGAAAGCAGAATGACTACAGTCAATTATACGAATTGACTGTAATTCGTCACGAACACGAAGCCAACATTGGTGTTGTAATCAGCTGACTTCTCAGTAAACATCATCATAAGGCTGATAAACATATTAGTGGCTAAGTTGTTACCGCCAGAGATGAATCAGCTTGATCACATGGAAAGACTACATTTTCTTTAACTGGTAATTTTTTGGCATTGTGTGTGAGACATGACCATTAAACTTTACACATACAATCTTGGTATTATTACTTACCATTTGTAGTTTTAATTGAAAAAAAATGAACACCCCAGATGGGAATATTTATTTATTGATATCTCTAGCCCGGACACCCTGTATTATATACTTACCCACCCTACAGATACAGTATAGGCTTAAGTATGAATAAATGTTTTAAAACACTTCTCATGTATACGTACAACTTGTTGTTTACACATAAGATAGTTGTAAATTTAGTATAAGCAGTAGAGGGGGGGTTATAAAGGATACATTCTGTAGTTATGTATGAGTTGTTATTTTCCCATCTGGACCCCAATGGCTTAGTCCAATAACTCTTTCCGTAGTGTTCATTAGGAAGCATATTTTGGCCCAACAGGGTCGTTATAAAGGGGTTGGTTGGATGCGGACCGTCCAATCTTCCCTTCTCCAAAATATGTTCCTCTTTCAAGTATTAAAGCTATTCTAATTACATCTATCCCATGTTTATCTGAATTTTAATGTAAGATATATTTCAAATAACTTGTTTAAACAAATGATTTTTATTTACAGTTGAAATTTAACTACGTATAGCTGGCACTGTCTCGAGTGAACTGCATCATTTGTTTGCTATTTCCACGTCATTCGAAGTTAAAAATTTTTTAAATGTAATAAAGCAAACAAATATATTGGCCAATAGTAAATAAAGTATTCCAAAAGTAAATAAATACAAGCTGTTATGTTCTATAAAAGTAAATAAGATAAATCAATGTTTGGTTTGATCCATCCCAGCTGGCATCTTCTCCCCCTCCCCTAGCCTACAATATGAAGCTGAGGGCTGAACTCGTCGGTGACTATTTACAACATTTTAGTCTATTTGTCATTTCTATACTTTTTTATTTTTGTAATGTAAAAATACCTCGCAATTAACATCAAGCACTAAATTAATTATAAGATTTACCCTTATAAATTAGTGTATTTTTAGACTAGAACATAAAATATTAGTAAACATATTCTTACCTTTATTTTTACTCCTTAGTGTACAAAAACTATTATTAAAAACAGTAGATAAAAATCTAATAAGACACGTTAGGGTAAATAAATAAATTTATAATTCTCAGAAAAAGAACACATTACGATTGATTTGAAAGCACATTGTACATAACTTGTCTTTAGTTAGAGTAAAGAGCTAATGGAAGTAATAAAACTGGTCAATTGGTCCTCAGCTAGTGCAGTAATATGCGAGACTGGAGTAAGTGGCCAAGCAAAATAAACAACTGCCTAGCAGAGCTCACAGCTGGCGAGCCAAGGGTGGAGAGCAGCAGGCCCTGACGACCGGAGACAGCCGAGCAGAGCCGAACGTTTCCGAATGATCACTACTTTGTTATATGGATAAGTAATTTATTAAGCATAAACTTACATATTTATGGCTGTCCTCAGAAACCTTTTACTTGACAAAGACGTTTCTTTAGTGAGTTGTGAGTTATAAAACATAACAACTGAAATATTGTTTAAGAAATTGACCAGAGAATGCTTGAAAACCACGTTTTAAATATGAGAAAACACTAAACTAGAAGATGGGCTGTTTCTAACCTCAAAACATTACAAAACAAAATAATGCAAAGTATTATGAATTGTTATAGGTTAGGAATAAGAAAAATATATCTGCTTACAAAAAAATACTGAATTTACATTATTCCCATAACTTAAGGGTAATCGAAAACCAACTTGACCTTGTTAATTAGCTAATAACGAATTTGGCCAATCTAATCTTGTGTTTTAAAGTCTCCGAGACAATCCCAAAGACCAACAAATTCATCAAATCAGCTGATGGTTCCTTTCGCACTCTTTACTGACTCTCGCTGTACCTCCAAGACTAAGCCTCAGATTATAATTTGAAAATGTAAAATCTATTCACTCAATTTTATTTCATATCTCGCGTTATATGGGAACTTTAAAACTTGAGTACAAGTTAAAACCAGTATTATTTAGTTTTCTTAACTCAACAATCGAGTAAAATGTTCATATATGTACATATGTTTGTACAGTAGAACTATGTCGATCACGAATACAGCATAAAAACTATAAAAAGACAATAAAACTATAACTAAGTACAGCATAAAAAAAACTAAAATAAAATAAATTGGTATTGGGTATTAACCGAGACTATTGGACTGTTTTAAAACAATATATTGTAGAGCATATTTATTAAATGACACTTCCTTGGTATACCAGTATTACTTTTCTGGGGCATTGACATCAGCTTCTATAAAGTTTAGGTAGTGTAATAATCCAAAACTCAGGACAATGTTTTAATAGTTCATAATGACAAAACAAGATTTTAGAACTATTTCCACAGACATTACATTCGTCAATTCATTTGTAACATTCATCAAGGAAGACTTCCGTTCTTTATTGAAATTGTGATTCATTAAAAAAAAAAAAAACTATCGCACTATTATAGGTTTCAATACGTTCTTAGAGTATTTTTAATACTTTTCTGATACCGAGAAAATTTAGTGTCCCGAAAGCAATCGTCGAGACATAGAGAGCGAAACTGTTGACAGTCCCGGACATCCCTTAACATTGTCAACCCTACCGGAATGTTAATACTAATAGCAATAATTGCAATAAAAAGTTGTTATGTTTGACTATCGTTGTGGAATCAAGCTCCAGTCTATCGATACTCTCGGCTCGCTAATCATCAATATAATAATTTACTATCAATATTACAAGAGCATTTTTAAATAATTTACCTAAAATATATTTTGGACCGCACACTTATAAAATAAATCATGAGCATAAATTCAGAATATACAATAAACATATGCTTCTTACTGTTCCTAAAATTCTCATCTGAAATCTTAAAACTAATATTAAATTCTAAATAGTCAAAATATAGAAGCTGAACACAAAATTTGGGTTTTTTCTTTTGTTTATGACTCTTTTTTTAAATATTTAGAACGCTTATTAAACTGTATACAAAAATTCTGAATTTGAAAGTTTTATTATATTTTTAAATGCCTTTCTTTAATTCAATAATCTACCAGTAGAAGAACGTTTGATACTTAATTATTATTTCAACGGTTCTATAAAGAAATATTTGACTATTACTTACAGCATTAATTTATATTATACAGTATTTTTGCAGTAATCACAAATAATATAATTATTCGTTTTGTATAGTAATGATTTTTTTTAATTAACGTATGACTGACTGACATAACAGAGTATGTAGAAACTATCCTATAATAAATAAAGAATTAACAATCTGACTTGAAAGGTAAGTGTATGAATCACTGCATAACATTCAGATAAACTTTTGTTAAAATTGTTTCACGAATAATAATTAACTGTATGATATTAAAATTATTAATGTTTTAACAAACCACTAAAATATAACTTGACTACAATATTAATTTTCAAACATATTACTACAGCAACATGGAAAAGTATTAGCCTTATTTTTTCGTAAAATTCTCGAGACCTTAATTTTTTATCAGTTTTAGTGCATTACCATTTTGCGAAAAATATCCTCAACATTTTTTCTAGCATCAAAATTGCTTTTTAGCTCATAAATAAAATGTTTTATTACCATGCCTTTGTTAGTTGTGTGAGTATTGGCCTAGTTTATTTATAGACTAATGTAATAACTATTAGGAAAAAAACAAATAAAAAATACAAAACAATATAAATAAAAACGTTTGCAAATCTGCGATAAAAAAATAGTTCAGTCACGATCAACTTACCTAACACGACACGTATGTCTGCAGTGCAGCACACTTCTGTCTTGCACTTGGCTAAGGTCCTAATTTCATTATGCTTGTTAGTTGTAATGATTAATTTAAATAAATTAAAAATGAATGACTTTAGGCGTTGATCAAACACGCCTAGGGTAATCCATTTGGTCGCTAGGGTATTTGGAAAGCCCAGCTTCATGAACTTTAGGTTCTCAGTTCGATCCCAATAAGAGTCATGACAAATTTTGAAAGGGATCAGCTGATAACTACCGGCTGTTCATTTGTCATTGGGCTATTAATTAATGACACTTTATAAGGAATAGTTCCCCTTGGTTTGAAACAATGACTACATTCACTCATATACACTCATTCGAAATTCTATATCTTGACGTTCGCCAATATTGCTTATTTGTTTAATAAATAAATAATATTGAGTATCGTTCACAATCCGTATAAATCAGTAAGTATTCACTGACGTTACATGGCAGTTATACGGACAGTTTGTTTTTATGGTCCAAATGGTAACTGAACCTCTAAATTGATGAGAACCAGGCGCGGGACTCGAGCAGATAGCTCTGTACAAATTATGCTTTAATGTTAAACTGTTTATTCGTTGACCAATTTCACTAATTTAAATGCTCCAATATTCATAATAAATTAAGAATGTGAACTGCAATTGTTTTCATTGAACTATAATGGAATGCTGCCAGAGTAATGTGTGAAGTTTAACTAACTATAACTATAATGCCAGAGTAATGTGTGAAGTTTAACTATAACTATAATGCCAGAGTAATGTGTGAAGTTTAACTATAATGCCAGAGTAATGTGTGAAGTTTAACTATAACTATAATGCCAGAGTAATGTGTGAAGATTAACCAACTATAACTATAATGCCAGAGTAATGTGTGAAGATTAACTATAATGCCAGAGTAATGTGTGAAGTTTAACTATAATGCCAGAGTAATGTGTGAAGTTCAACTGAGCCGGTTGGAATGAAAGTGACGTAAGTCCACAATTAAAAAAAAATGACATAAGTACAGTTTCACAATCTAGAAAGGTAGTTTTGTTTAGAATGAAAACACTGTAAGTCCCTAGTACAATATTCTGCCACCAGGAGCAGCACAACTCAAGTCCATTTAGCTGAATTCTTGTTTTGTTTAGAGTGACATTGGAGTAAGTCCAATGTAGTTTTCAGTCACTTTTCTAATGTTGTTTTTATTGAGATTTTTATATTTTTAATGTTTGTTAAGTTGTGTTGGTAGTTTTCAGTGTGTTTTATAGTGTTTTTAGTCTGTGTTACGAAGTGTTATAATATATTATGTAAATATATTTTTGATGAACATTACAAAACTCAATTTACTAACTTTTAGGTTATGTTTATCATCACAATAAAATTTGATTTTAAACATTCTAGGCCGATGTAAACAATTATTTTTAATGGCTTTAAATCTAAATAATTCAAGTGAGTCGAGTTCATCTCCATTCAGTGATGATAGTGACAGGGACCCTAATTATACACCCAGTGTGGTTGATAGTGATAGGCCTAGGCCTCTTTTAGTCAACTTGTCCCGCCAAAGTCTTGTGTCGTACTCGTCATCATCGGAGTCTGAAACTGAGCCTTCCTCAGGTAATTTATCATTATCACATTATGGCCCCACTAATAAGATAAAAACCCGAAAGAGAATAAGAAATCCAGATAATTTCAAGCAGGCTATTTCCAAAAAATGCAGAAATTCCGGACAGCAATATGTGTCCAAAAAAGGAAATATTTGTCCGGCAAAGGTTTTTATAAACATTCCATGCAATTGTAAAATGGAATGCAATAATAAAATATCTAGTGATGAGAGGAAGATTGTGTTTGACTCATTTTGGAATATAGGGGATTTTGGCAAGCAAAACTCATACATTTGTGGCTTGGTCCAGAAAAATGAAGTTAAAAGGAGGCGGCCAAGGAAAGAGGAGGGTACTGTTAGGAAAGGCTCAAATAAATATTTTGTAAGGACCGAAAATGCATCACATCAAGTGTGTCAAAAATATTTTTTGAACACATTTAAAATTTCAGAGGGACGAGTTCGCAGAGCACTAAGCAAAATTGATGGAGGTAAGTCCCCTGGCGAGGATCTTAGAGGGTCTAAGGGCTGTCCTTCTAGGAAAATTTCTGAGGAGGATACAAAGTACATTATGGAACATATAAACTCATTTCCTTCTTACCAGAGCCATTATACTCGCAAACATAATGAGAACAGAAGATATCTCTGTGAGTCACTTAATTTAAGGAAAATGTATTTATTGTACAAGGAAAAATGTTTAGCTGAAGAAAAAACCCCACAGAAAGAGCATTATTACAGGTATATGTTTAACACAAAATGTAACTTACATTTTTACCTGCCCAAAAAGGATACTTGTAAAAAATGTGATATATTCAATATTAAAATTAACAACCCTGAACTTAGCGAACAGGAAAAGTCAAGACTTAAAAGTGACCATGAAATTCATTTAAGAAAGGCGGAGCTAGCTAGGGACAGTATGAAAAATGATGCTGAGCTCACTAAAGACAATCCTGAGAACTATGTATGTAGTGTGGATCTGCAAAAGGCACTACCTTTTCCTGTTTTGACTGTATCAGACGCTTATTACAAGCGAAATTTATATTGTTATAATCTTGGTGTGCACGATCTGCAAAAGGGTACTGGTTATTTCTATGTGTGGGATGAAACTAAAGCTTCTCGAGGATCACAAGAAGTATCTTCGTGCATTTTGAAACACCTAAAACTTCATGCTTTTGACAGAAAAAAAATTACTATTTACAGTGACACTTGCACCGGACAAAACCGAAATATTAAAATGACTTTAGCTTTAATGAAATTTGTCCAAAGCCATCAAACTAGCATTGAGATAATTGATCAGAAATTTTTAATATCTGGGCATTCATATTTGCCTAATGATTCCGACTTCGGATCGGTAGAACAAGCAGCTAAAGGCAAAGTTATCTATTTGCCAACACATTGGCATGATATTATGGCCACCTGTCGAAGGAAGAAAAGGTTTATAATTACAGAAATGAACAGTGATGATTTCTATTCCACCGCAAATTTAGAAAAGGCTATTACAAAAAGAAAATTAAGTGTAGACAACGGCCCTGTTAACTGGCTAAAGATACAATGGCTTAGAGTAGAAAAAAATTGTCCGTTCAGTATAAAGTATAAGGAAACTTTACAAGATTGTTTCCCTTTTGAAATCTTAGATGTTACTCCTAGCAAGAGGAAGGGCAGACCAACAGCATCTTTGGATGGTTTAACTTTGGAAATGTTACACAAAAGCAAGAGACCAGTGAGTGAAATGAAGAAAAAAGATATGTTAGATCTTTTGGCTTTCATTCCACCAGTGTATCACGGTTTTTTTAACAACTTGACAACAAACGTTCAGAACGATGTAGATGACCCTGGACCATTAGAATATCATGTTGATGTGGAATCTGAAATGGATTAACTTTACTTTTAGACTAACCTTGAGCACAGTGCATATTGCAAATCAATAGATTTTTTTGCGTAACTAATGTAATTATTATTAACGTTGTAAAATTTTGTCTTATCTTCATTAAAAAATATTTTACTACTAGTGTATTGAAAGTTCTATAACCACACCTATTACGTGTTGAGAATGATAGTGGCGTAAGTCACATTTTATTTATTTTTTTAGAAAAAAGGACTTATTATCACTATGGTTGCATTACCAAAAAATTTTAACCTAACAAGTAAGTACATAATGTAAGTGATTAAATTCCATTGTTTTGATTTATTTTTCTATAGCATTTAACGTAAAACCTTCAGTATCTCATAACTAGCTTTTCTGGACTTACGTCACTTTCATTCCAACCGGCTCAACTATAACTATAATGCCAGAGTAATGTGTGAAGTTTAACTACAACTATAATGCCAGAGTAATGTGTGGAGTTTAACTACAACTATAATGCCAGAGTAATGTGTGAAGTTTAACTATAACTATAATGCCAGATTAATGTGTGAAGTTTAACTATAATGCCAGAGTAATGTGTGAAGGTTTTACTATGGTGATTATTTATTATTATTATTATGATAGTTTTTAAGAACAAGGGACTCTCTCAACTGTCAACCGTAGTCGATAAGCATGTAGTATTTAGAAGTTCTTAAATTACTTAAGGTTTGGAAGATAAAAAAAAAAAAAACTAATTTAAATGCAGACTCAGGTAGTAAGCGACACCTGAAAACGGCAAGAAGTTTTATACCTGACGAAACTTTGTCTTTCTTAATTAAAACACTTGAAGCATTTTCAATAATTTTCTACCAATCATTAACAATTGAGTGTCAACAAATATCTTTCATTAAACAGTTTCAATTGAACTGACAACTTCATACTGAATACATCACAAGTCGTCAGACCGAAACTCTGTCACACTCTTGAGTTCTTAGCAACCATTGAAACTGCAGCGCGAGCACACAAAGGTGCCGATAAACGCCCTCGACGAGCACAATCTCCGCAATTGAGCCTGCACTAAGCAGGGCGGGGGGGAGGTCTGCCTCGTAGCTTAGCACATTCTCCCCCCCCCCCCTCAAATAATCACATTCCAAGAATACTCCGACAAATGACATCAGTATGGCAAAAAACCACTCAGAACAATTAAAATTGCGCAGTTTTACACAAGTGGTGACTGCATTATAATGAATAAGATAACACAATTCATAGATCGTAAATCCAATATAAAATTTATTACAACACAAACGTTTTCGAAAGCAAAGCTTCCATCTTCAGGTTATGTGTAAATAAAAATTATTATTTTTTTACAATTAGAAAAATATATAAATGAAAAACATCTGACTATTTAAAAATTGCAACATCTTTGATGTATTCTAACTCTTTATAGTATCTAGTAGCAGTTAAATTATAATGTTTTTTTTATAATGAATCTTTTATAAACCAGAGGACAGACTTCTTCTATATTTTATAAATCTTCCAATACACAGGCTGTTTGGGAACTCTTTAGCCAAACTTTGGGATTTAGTTCTAGACATGAAAATAAACAAAAAATAACATATAAGATTATGGTCTATCTCGCTTCGTTAATCGTCTGTCCGTGTGTTTATGATTTTTATAAAAAAAGGTAATACTCGTATGACAGAAGGCTGATGGAACCTAAACGTGCAATGATTTTCGATATTTTTTTCAATCGTTTGGACAATTTTTAAACATTTCTTTCAAATTTAAAAAAAAATAAAAAATTGGCAAAGAAAAAACCATTAACTTTACTATCCTAAGCTATTTCCAAAGGTTTGAACAAAAACACATCGAAAATAATTGTACTTTTAGGTGCTACTAGGTGCTACTAATTGTACCAAGTATGCAAAATTTGAAACCTGTGGAATTATTGGTTCCTGAGTTTTTACTTTTTTTCTTTTTTACAAAAATCACTAACACACAGACAGATGGTTAACGAAGCGAGATAGACCATATTGTCACATGACATTTTCTGTTTATTTCATGTCCAGTATCAAATCCCAAAGTTGGGCTAAAAAGTTCCCAAACACCCTGTATATACACCGTATGCCTTTATTTCCAGCTGCCAAAAATTAAACAAATAAGTAAAAAGGGATAAACAAGATTGAAAAATATAAAAACCAAATCTAAAGCAAAAAGTACTTTTGTCTTAATATTTAAATTGCTTAGAAACACTAAAATGGCAAAAACTATTCATAACCAGTAAATAAAAAAAATACATTCCTTCCGGTAATGTGGTGGGGTGGGCCGTGTCTGTGCAGTGTATTTTTTACCCCTTCTACCGTATTGACTGTAATATTCACAGCAAACTCAATACTGAAAGCATAATGTAGTATACGTGACAGGTCGGTTACCTACTGTTTATAACATTATAACACAGCACTAAAGCATTAATTAAAAATCAATTCGCTAAGAGAAAATTCATTATTTTACAATTTCTTATTTTTTTACCAAAAACCAGAAGGGGGACGTTCCCATTAATTACAAAATATTATCACAACAAGACTGATTCAAGAACAAATCAAAGTATACAATAATATAGCTTTGAGTATCAAAGATTAGACAAAAGTTTTAAACTAATAACAACTCAATTGTAGTTTTTTTTTTTTTATTATTATTATTTATTTAGATAATATTTCTATTAGTAGAGTTGTAATAACTGATAAATTAAACTATTTAAGATAGTGAATCTTGAAGTCTACAATTAAAATAGGCCAGGCAAACAGATTTTCAAAATTTCTTTCAAATAACGAAATTGTTGCAGATATAAACGTAATCTATTATGTAAACATTGAGTTTGCATAAAATATGTTTGCCATTTTTAAAGACCATTTTAATGAAGACGAAACGAAATATATATTAATGGACAGTATTTATAATGTTCTTAAGTAAACAAGATATTTATAAATAGGGCATATCAGTGTTATGTATTAATGTAAAATGAATGTATAGTTAAATTAATTTAATGGAACTCTTGTTGGTTAAACTATGGAGGAAAAGGTCGCCAATATGACAGTTTTAAATTTGAGAAAATAGAAGAAAATATAGCTAATAAATTATCATATTTAAAAAAAAACCACAAAAGTACTTTGCTCCACCGAGCCAAGCGAGCGAGGAAAATCAATATATCATACTAGTTGTCCTACAACCCCATTGTTCAGTTTTCAGTTTGCTAGTGAATCCAACTGGTGGTATAGGTCTTCAACAATTCTAAGGCACAATATTCTTAATTATTTTTAATACAGCTCAAGTTCTAAACAGTAGAGTCCAAACCTCGGACAGCGGAGTCCACGGTTTTCAACTAAGCTGGACATAACCTTACAATACTCAACCTAACAAAACATAATATTACTGACTCAGTGACTCCGGCTCTAATGCGCATTAATAACGGCATGATTGCAAACCCCTTGCCATATTCGTAATATGGGAAAAATTTCGCAAAATGTTAGTACCCAGAACATTATATTTGCAAAAAGAAAATATTGCTTTGTTTTTACTTATTTTCGTAATTTTTCAGACATTACAGGTGAAAAAGTCATATTTTTGTTCCTCAAATATTAATCAACTATGGAACAAAATTCAGCCAAAAAAATCGACAATGCTCCTGTTCTACATAAATACTCAAAATGTTAATTGTAAAGTCAACAGAACAGCTGAAGCTGACCTGGAAATATAATAATACAAAGAGTCGTGCCATACATGTACCGAAAGGGTTACTAGGGGTGGTTTCCTACTATTACATAACCCAGGGTGTGGCTCAGTAGAGATAAGATCGTCTGGCTCTCACACATGTTCGACAACACGAGATATGAGACGGAAGGTTCTCAACCAATATCACACGATTAGGGTAATGTCCTTCACTGAATAAAGGGTTACTAGGGGTGGTTTCCTACTATTACATAACTCAGGGTGTGGCTCTGCGAGATAAGGTCTTGTGGCACTCACACAATGTTTGACGACCACGAGATATGAGATGGAAGACTATCACCCAATATCATACGAGTAGGGTAATGTTCACAACTGTAAAGGGTTGCAATGATTTATATGTTTCGATGCTAGGTTTACAATAAAAGTGTTTATAAGTGTTTATAAAATATGAAAATATTTCCAAATTAATACTAATAATAATTATTTATTGTTTTTGACAATTTTACAGAGTACATAATATATTAAGTTGCTTATTTGCTATAACGTATTACGAAATGAGAATAAATTTTAATAAATATTCTGGGTATATCCCTTCATATAGACTACTTGATAAATTTAGATTTTTCTTATATTCAGTTGTGTTAATTATAGTAAATTCAATATATTTTTTAGTTAAAGTAAAATTAAAATTTTTGAGTTTTTAATTTGTAATGGATTTAAATACCATATAATTAGTTGCTAAATTTAGTAATGAAGGACAGAACATAATGACAATTGAAACTCAGTAAAATTTAAACAATTACTGGACTTACAGTACTGCTCAATTAATTAAAAATTGGATAAAAATTTTGATATGGTTAAATTAATATCTAGTAGATCAATCTTTAGTTTTATCGAAATACATACACAATGTAATCATAACAACAGTAGGCTACACAGAACTATGTTTAACACTCCAATTACACAAAATAAATAGGCTTAAAAAAATAACAATTATATAGCTTTATTTTACCTTGTACTAAGTATAATATCTGATCTTTGCGATTAATAATAGATAAAACATGACATTCAAATTGATTGTGCCCATTTCTGCTGGGAAAATAAAATGAATACCTTCTCGGCCTGCGTGAACGAACAATAATACCACATGTTAAATAAATTCAAATTCTTTATTTACATCATAGATGCAAAAATACATTTCGATGTACGTCAAAAGAATACAATAATATAATATATCAAATCTGACATTATTAATCAGTTAGAACATCAATCTCAATATTCATTACACAGTAAACAGCTAGTGATATTACGTTAAGATTATTAAACAGTTTGACAAATTATTGTAATTAAATAATACTATAAAATGGAGAATGAATGAAAATATTTTAAAGGCGTATATCGTGTTAAAGCTCAGACAAACTATAGAGAACTCTCCGGGAAAAATAACGTTTTAATTTTCTTTTGAAATTCTGTAGATTCAAACATGATTTTATTTCTGCTGGTACTTATTAAATAGATCAACACCTCGGTAAAAAATTGAATTCCTACAAATTTCTAGATTAAAGTTGTTTCTCATTAAAATGGGTTTATTTATAGTATTAATGTTATGACACAATTTTTTGAAAGATGATTGATTTGGGAAAATGTAAATAGATGAAAAGTCAATTACTAAGGATGGTACAGTTAAGACGTTATGCATCCCGAAGTGACCTCTACAGCTCTCGACCCGACCAAGTCCCCAAACAATCCTTAGCGCCTTCTTCTGTAACTTGAACACTCTTTCTAAATTATGCTTACTTGTGAAACTCCAAAAACTAATATTATAAGACAAAACAGATTAAAAAATTGCGTAATATGAAGTTAAAGACTTTCTCGGGTTCCAATACGGCTAAGTTGTCTCATAGCGTAGATGGATGAGTTCAGCTTCTTACAAAGTGTATCTATATGAGAATGCCATTTCATATTATTTTGGATTAAAACACCTAAAAACTTTGTGGAATGTAGAGGATTTAGTACAGAGTTATTGAATTCAAAGCCAATATGCTGAAACTGTTCGTTCGATTGAGCTGAAAATTGTAGTACGGTAGATTTTGAGCTATTAAGATAAAGCCTATTAAGTGAAAACCACCCCATCATTAGCAAAAAATAGAAATCGAAATAGTCCTTCAAAGATTCTGGATCGGCAGCTCTAAATGAAATACTCGTATCGTCGGCAAACAAAACAATGCGTGGAATAGTTGTTGAGGTAGGAAACATACACAGGTAAGAAGGGAGGTCATTTATGAAAAGTAATAAAAGTAAAGGTCCAAGGACGGAACCCTGGGGACTCCGGCTTCAGCATGAAGATATTCAGGACGGTATAATTTTAGATTATTTTCAATTTCAACTTATTCAATTCTATTTGAAAAAGATTACTTGAACCAACAATAAACCTGACCTCTGATGCCATATCTGATAAGTTTTTCTAGAAGAATAGAATGATCTACTACATCGAAAGCACGACTTGGGTCACAAAAGAGGCCAAGAGAGCAGTTCTTAGACTCAATGGCTGAAAATACATCTTCGAGAGAAAAAGAAACAGCTGATGATGTATCCATATTTGGCCTAAAACCAAATTGGTATGTAATCAATAAATTGGTACATTTAAAAAATATCATCAGTCTGGAATGTATTATTTTCCCAAAAACCTTAGAAAAATGTGTGTTATCGATATCTTTGCCGGAACGAGTTGATATCTTTTGAATTGTTTTTGCTCTTTGCAGTTGGATTAGTTGTAGAAATTTTTAATTCTTGTGGAAAGATTCCGACAGCCAATGATAGTGAAAGTATCGGTGCTAACTCAGTATGAAGTTCTTTTAGTAAGGACAAGGAAAGTTCATAAAAATCTTTGGCTTTACTATTAATTAACAATTTTATTGCTGGTTTAATTTCATTTACACTAATAGGATGAATATAGAAGTTATTATCAGTACTATAGATGTGTGGTGCTTTAATGCCGCCAGAAAAGTTACTAAGGAGGTTGACTGTTGACTTAGATAATACTGAAACAGTGTTCACAAAATTGTCATTAAAAAGGTCTTATTCTCTCTGGGGATCATCGGTCGTGGTTCCGTTATAATCGATTGAACAATCTGCTCAATCGATTATGATGTTTGCAATCTATATACATACGTCACAAAGCAGATTGTGACTTCCTCGAAACTATTAACGTAGCCAATATCATTTCACTCCAAATGTGAACAGTTTGTGTAAGCATTTGTATTTGGTTTGGTTTTTGTGTTCAGACATCTCTTTGGCTTTCCAATGTGTCAATATATTGACATATATTGTTGACGATAAATGTGCAAAGTTTGTCCAAGCACCTCTGGCTGTTGTGTTCTGATATCTCTTGCTTTCCAATGTGTCTATATATTGACATATATTGTGCACAGTTGACGACATATGTCAACTGTGCACATTGTTGACGCTAAATGTGCACAGTTTGTCCAAGCACCTCTGGCTGTTGTGTTGTGATATCTCTTGCTCTCCAATGTGTCAATATACAGTATTGCCATATATTGTTGATGCTAAATTTTCACAGTTTGTCCAAGCAGCGATGGCTTTTGAGTTCTGATATCTCTTTCTTTCCAATGTGTCAATATATTGACGTATTATGACTAACGCCAAATGTGCACTGTTTGTCCGACCACGTTTTCGTTCGTCTTTTTTCTTTTACCTTCTAATGAGTCAAAACATTTCATTGATGTTAACCATTAATTTAGTGATGTATTTATAATAATTTTATGAATAACACCATTTTGCTGTGAGCCGATTTGGAAAGTATTTTATCTCAATTTGACAATATCAAAAATTGAATACTGTTCTTTTCATTACACCAACAAAATTGTTACAAAAAATAAAAACTGTTCAGAATATGAATTTAATTTTTTTTCCTCTGAGAGAAAACTGATTATTTAAAAAATGTTTATTGATAAGAATAATTGGATGAGTAGGGGAGAAAAAACTTGACGTTGAATTACTTAGGTGAATGAAAGAGAAAATAATAGAAGGGAATATGCTATAGTAAAAAATAATTGAATGGGCCCATTCAAAGAACGTTTATACTGTAATGGAAACGAGTCTAGATGAGATGGTGGATGGAATGCTTCCCATTATTTTATGAGGGAAAACAATTATTTAACGAAATGAAAGGGCAAAGATACCTTAAATTTAACTAAAGGGGCTGGCACAAGTCAGAACAAATCGAGGGGCAGGCCAGAGAAAACCTGCTGATTGAAGAAAAAAAACAGAGTTACTGTCTGCGACCGTATATACGGAACGGACGAAGACGTTGCGGTAGCAGCAAGTCTGTCCTTATATAGCAGTCTACGTGATGGAGACGTGTAAGGAATAACATTATTGTACATCCTACTTGACTTGACTCTGTAGACCACAGTGTAGCGGTGTACTATCATTTACTGCATAACAAACATTGTGACTACCTAGCATATAGTACATCTTTTGTATACAGTACTATCATACGAACTAAATCCACACCACAAGAGTATGAAACATTGTGTTAGTTCCAATCAAATTATCTTGTAAGGTCCACACCAAAAACATATTGAAGTAAAAACTGCTTGCTAAACTTTGGTCATTGCATAGATACTCCAACCAACATTTATTTTCATGTCTATGCTGCTGTAGAGGTGTTAAAGTAGGTAAAAATATACTAACTAAAACACAAAAAAGCAGAAACAAACATGAAAATTACAGCAACAAACATTAAAAAGTACATAAATAAATAAATAAATAAATAAAAATGCCTTTATTTACATAAGCGTTTCTCAGTTTTACACTGCTTTTCAGAGCAACTCGAGTCAAAAATAAAACTAACATGAACAGTGAATTCTAATTCTAAAAGTCTAAAACTAATCCTAAAGCAACAAGTGAGACATATTATATAACTAGACAACTAAACATTAACAACTTCTAATCAACTATTTCACCATTTATTAGCATTTCCCTAAGCTTTACCTTAAATGTTTCATGTGAGTAAGGCTTGAAGTTATCGGGGAGGTCATTGTACAATGTCGGGCCGAAATAAGTATAGCTTTTCCTCCCAGCTTCAAGCCTAACCTTTGGAAAATGAAGTTTTCCTCCGTTACGTGTGCTGCGCTGTGAGACCTCATCCCGGAATGAGAGTCTCTCGCTTAGATACTGGGGCTCATTGAGCTTTAAAACTTTGTGAGTCATGCAGCAGGTCAGCATCCTGCATACGGCCTTCATGGGAAGGAGGTTTACAGACTGCCTGAAAAGACTAACGTGGTCGTACCGCCTTAAGTTAAAAATAAAGCGTACGGCAGAGTTTTGGATTTTTTGAATCCTTTCTGTATCCTCTTTGGAAATACTATTACCGTATGCAGGATAGCAATAATAAAATACTGATAATACGAGAGACTGCATGAGTCGTAGTTTTGCAGATTCAGGTAGCAGGCTTCTAAATCTATATAGCCCCCTCAGTTTGCCCAAGGCACGCTGCGAGGCGTAGGTAACGTGATCAGAGAATGTGAGGCCACTGTCTAGAATGACACCAAGGGTCTTAACTCTGTCACATACTGTCAGACGATGGCCATCGAGTGACACGCCAAACCCAGACTCACCGAGACCCTGCACCACATTCTTTGGGGCAACGTGGACAACCACACACTTGTCTAAATTGAGTTTGAGACCGTTCACAACTGACCAACTAGAGATCTTATCCAAATCAGAGTTAATTTGATCAATGGCAGGTTTTATACTGTTTTGGTCATAAGATAAGTGTAGCTGAGAATCATCTGCGTACAGGTGCACAGAACAGTGTTGTACACACTTAGTGAAATCAGCTGTGTACAAATTGAATAAAATTGGTCCCAAGCAACTACCTTGAGGTACACCCCGCTGTTTTTCTAGGGGCCTTGATGTCTCACTCCCAAGCTTTGTTACTTGCAGCCTGTCACCTAAGTAAGATCTCATCCAATCAATTACTTTGTCGCTAAAATGGTAATACTTCATTTTCGCTAGTAGCATATCATGGTTGATGGAATCAAAAGCTTTTGAGTAGTCTAATAAGACAAGGGAGCTGTATCTGCCCTTGTCCCTAGCATCTATTATATCAGTTAACATGTTTGTAAGTGCAGTACATGTGCTATGATTCTGTCTAAAGCCTGATTGGAGTTTTGGCAATATGTGTTCTGTCTCAATGAATAATGTTATTTGATCCACTACAACCTTTTCAAGAATCTTAGACATCGCTGGTAGGATTGAGATTGGTCTTAAATCGTGCATACTTGATGGTGTTGTTACCTTAGGTAAGGGGCGTACAATGCTCAGTTTCCACGCTTCAGGAAACACTCCACTGCAGAGTGATTCATTTATAAGGTGTGTAATGGCCTTTAAGGCAAATGGACTCACAGCTAGCAACATTTGAATCGAGATGTCATCACAACCAACAGCATTTGATTTTATTGATTTCATTGCTCCTTTGATTACATTTTCAGATACTTTTGTAAAGCAAAAACTGTTCAAAATTCCATCCTGTCTAGTTCTCTTAAAAATACTTACAGCATTCTCATCCACATCATTTCCTGAGCCCATTTCAATAAAATATTTGTTTATTTCATCAATATTTAACTCATGTGGGGGATTTAAATTATCACTGCTCCCAACAACATTGCATTGTTTCAAAATACTCCAAAATTCTTTTGAGTTGTTGGCTGAGGATAATTTTTCTGAGAAAAAGATCTTTTTCGCACGCCATATCAAACTATTTAGTCTGTTTCTAGTGTTCTTATAAAGTTCCCAGTCTTCTTGATGCCGTGTTTTTGTGTATTTTTTTCGAAGTTTGTTTTTTATCTTCGTTAATTGTTTTATTTCATTGGTCCTCCAGGGGGCTTTCTTTTTTGTAACTCTTTTACAAACAATGGGGGCGTGTTTATCATAGATATATCTTATCTTTGATGTCAATACCTTTTCAATTTTGTCTACTTCCCTTATATTTAAAATGCTATTCCAGTCTATGTTAGCCATATCACGCACTGCACTATTGACATCAAGCTTTGAGAGATCTCTGTAGGAGATTTGCTTTGCCTCTTTCTTAACTTTTTTACAGTCAATATCACAATATATTAGCTTGTGGTCCGATATCTTCACCCCCCTGTGGTCTTTTAAACTTGAGGCATCAATTACGCCGATCCTCTTGACTTCAGCCGACCTGTCCACTATAATGTGATCCAACAAGGTAGCTGAAGATGCAGTAACTCTTGTGGGTTCATCTATTAGCTGCACTGTATTAGTATCTTTCAAGAGCCGGCGAAGGAACTTCGATTCATTACTTGTCTTTGAAATCAAGTCAATATTTGTATCTCCTAAATACAACACCATCTTGACTTCAACTGCAAGATCGACAAATAAGGAGTGAAACAAAGGAACAAGGCTAGTGTACCTCACATCAGGTGGCCGGTAGCCCACACATACACCAAGTCTCTGCCCTTTCACTCTGACGACTGCACAGAGCGCTTCAATCCCCGGTTCCAAATGTTCAGATAAGATGTGATGATCGAACATGATATCTTCCTTAATGTACATGGCAATTCCACCACCGGCTTCTTCATTGCCATAACCATTATCCACCAGAGTGGAATCATAACGATCACAACGCAACATAGTATATCCTGGAATTCTGAAGCCGTCTGATGGAGTGTCAGGTAGAAGCCAGGTCTCCGTCACTCCAAACACATCAAAATCAAAGTCGGTCACAAGCGCACACATTTCTGTGAAGCCTGTATTAATAGAGCGCATGTTAAGGTGTCCGACTCTGATTCCACGTTCATTGTCCCCCCTCCCGGCTAGTTTCCCGAAAGTCGAGGAGTCCCAGCACTTCCACTACTACCAAAGGTGTCATGGTTAGCAGCATCCTCAGTCTCGAGACGCCGGCAGGGAGCGAGGGCAGGTGAGGATGACAAGGCTCTGTCACAAGGGTGAGAGGCTGGTGTTACAGACTGCAAAAGCTCAGTAGAGACGTCAATTAAGAGTTTCCCCAGACGAGAGACACCTCTACGGTTAAAGTGGACGCCGTCCCGGGAGAGGTCTCTTCTGCCAACACAACAGTTAGCTTCAACAAAAGTAACACCGAAATTGTTACACATTAGGTCCAACTGGGAGTTGAAGTCGTGAAGAGCTCGATAGCCAATATCACGCCGGATAAGAATACTGTTTAAGACAATTTTAGAGTTGGGAAACTGAGTCCTGGCTGTGAACAGCAGATCGGCCATGGCATGCAGGGCCTCACGCTTACCATACCCACCACTATACCCAGGACCTCCCCGATAACCTCTCCTCAAATTGTTGGCTCCTACATGCAAGTATATCACAGAAAAATCTAAACCTAAATATCTAACTAATCTATCCTTAATATCTAAAATTCGCCCTCCCGGACAACATTCCACACTAGCTCCCTTAAACACACACCCTCTGCTAGAGTACTTAAGATGTGAGTCACCAATGAGTAACACCCTAGCAAACTCGCCGGTGTTTTTTGCTGTGCTCTCTGGGAGGCTGTTAGTTACACTGAGTGGGGGTAGTGTGGAAATTCCCACAGGAGCAGTCTGAAGGTTAGCTGAATCTGGGAGCTCCTCATTGCTGTTGTCTAGTATGTTGCTGTTAGGTGGGCTTGTCTGTAGACACTCCACTTCTGGCGGCAATGCAAGAGCGTCAGTAGAAGCCTCCACCCCAGTCAAATCCGCCAGCAGACTGTCAGCCAACCAGCCGGAACGACGCTGCCTAGCTCTTGATTCCATGCGCCTTAATTCAGCGCGCAGACACCGTACGTCAGCCTCAAGCACCTCCACTGTAGTAAGTAGAGACTGACGATCTGCTGTGAGGGTGGCTATCCTCTCCCGACTCTCAAGTATAAGTTGGTCAGTGTCCACAGTAGAAGCTCCAATGACTGAGTCTTGAAGGCGCTTGTTCTCCTCTCTGCATGTCTTTAGCTGAGTAGTAAGATGAGCAACTTCGGCATCATATTGCTCTTCAAGTTCACAACATTGGAGAGATTTCCCCTTGACGCTGTTGTCAAGGGCCATGCAGCGGTGTTGAACTGATAAAAGCTCCTCACGTAGCAAGTCTCGCTCCTCAGTTATCTCGTAACTAACCTTAGATAAGTCATCCAGTTTAGTCATTAGAGAGCTTATGTGAGGGATCAACTTTTTCACAGCATCCTCGCCAAATGTAGCCATTACTGACCTCATCTCAGTGTATAACTCTGCTGCCCTGTCTATGATGTCCTGGTCTATGAAAGACAAACCTTCAACTAGACTGAGAGCTTCACTAGATCTAGTTACTATAGGCATTTTTATTAGTCAATAGCTAAAATACTAAATTAAATTTCAACTACCAATACATAATAAATAGGAGTCAATAATTTAAGATACAGGTTTATATACAAGACTACAATAAATATATAAAAACTTACTTTTAAGGCCTAAGACTAATTAATAAATTAAAGACAGCATTCGGCAGACCAGTTGAAAAATTACTAGTCAAGTCAAGTAAATAGAATTTAAATATAATAAGCTTATAATAAACAAAAATTATTCAATACTAATGCGTGGCCTCAATACCATAATAAATTACACTAAATAGTTTTAAAAACTAATAATAATAAGAATAAGATTAATGAATCAATTTATTACAACTAATAAAAGTCCCTACGAATTGGGGGATGCAGAAACTGCACAGCAGTAATCGGAGAGTATTGCCGGCAGAATAGGAAGGCAAAACAGCAGCTGGCTGTAGTAGCAAAAAGTAATGTCCAGAGATAAGACTTGAACACCGCTCCCCTGAGTCTTGGACACAGCGCCTTAGACCACGCTGCCACGAGAGCTTCCTAGAAGTGAAGATTGATTGTTGTACAACAGACGTCAATATTGTTTAAAATTGAACAGTAGCCACGTGTTCTAGTCAAAACTGTCTTTTATGTTAAGACACTTGGAGGTTATGTTGTACAACGGATTGGTTTTCACACCACATTAAACTACTCACGAGTTTGCACCAAAAAGCTGTTGCAGTTTGATTGTTGTACAACAGACGTCAATATTGTTTAAAAATGAACAGTAGCCACGTGTTCTAGTCAAAACTGTCTTTTATGGTAAGACACTTAGAGGTTATGTTGTACAACGGATTGGTTTTCACACCACATTAAACTACTCACGATTTTGCACCAAAAAGCTGTTGCAGTTTCGAGAAGTAATGTCAGATACGAACTTAAAAACAACTAACAGTTTATTATAAAACACAAATTAATTGCGACAAAATGTATTGAGATATGGACAACAGGTACAGTTGCAACCGCTGCCAGACCCAAATGCCGTCACAAACTCAAACTCATCATCAACAAAACGTCACAGTCATAATTCAATGTTAATGGTTTTATTTCAGTTATTAGGTACATTGGGTATCAAAATAGTCAAACATTGTAATGTAATAAAAAATTGTGACACCATTTATCTCGTACAATTTAAGACTATCTCAGATTAATCCAATGAAAATTTATACAGGGTGGAAAAAATATGGAAACGCTTTCACAATCACTTAATTTTTTCCATAGATAATTAGATAATTTAATTTTTTTAATAATTATGTTCCATAAAGTATAATTTTTTATCAGAATAATTTACTTAAAACCGTTAAATAGCAGAAAAATAACATTGTTCACATTAGTTACTTCGAAATTCAAATGACCGCTACTCTGGAAAGGATAGACCTTTCGAAGTCCGATTTGCGGCAATTAATTTCTCTAGAATAGACCTTTTATTTGATGCCAAACTCGACCTAGGCTTACGTTGAATATCTGCGTTCAACTCCTCGTGGCCCGTCCACCTGGAAAGTTGAAATGTCGCTAATAGCGTCAAAAAGTATGTTCTTTGTAACCATGATCATGTACAAGATTTCACTTTTACAACAGTTGTGAAAGCATTTCCATATTTGTTTTCCACACTGTAAATTATGCACTTTTAGACCCCTCTGAACCTTGAATTTCACTTATTTAAATGATACAAATGAGCTTATAGATTATATGTATTTGGTTCTTATGAACCACGACAAACTCATTTTACTGGATGTTTACGGAATACCAGACAAGTTTTTTTATGATTAAAATAATAACTGTAAAGAAATTAAATCTTTTTTTGAAGGTATTTTTATTTGACAGTTTTTGCACAACAGTAAACAATAATATTTTCCTACGATTATTTATTTTTCTACATAAGCCTACAGACCTACTTCTAACTTACCTACACTAATCTATCTTGAGTAAGCATCCTAAACATTTCTTGGTTTGTAGTAAACTTGGGTTCCTGGCTTTAGGAACGGCCTGCCGGTCGTTCTACGGTTAAATAATTTGTATTTTTATGCTTGGTAATTGCTTGTATTTTCATAGCGCACATGGTCGCGGTAAGCGATATTCTGCGGCAAAATGTTGTCCGTGTTGTCTCAAGCTATAATTGTCTTAGTCGACAAGTAACTGAGCAGTATGCCTACGTAAGGTACATAAAATGCGATTAAGTTATCAAGTACAAGCAAAATTCATTGCACCAAGTGTGCTCTTTAAAATGTTGAGTCCAGTTCATGACAGTTGTCATTGTAAATGGATTGTCATTGCACACAGTGGTATCAATTATAAAAATACAAACTAGTTGATTTTTTGTATTGAACCATGCAATTAGACCCGCATTGAAAAGTTGGAAATAACTAAATTAATTAGATTAAAATACAAGAATCATTAACTCACCAAACTCAATAAATAATGTCAAACTTAAAGTCATCATTTAAAACTAAAACGTTTAACTACATAAAACAATTATTCTACCCGTTGGTTCTAAATGTTGTGTCAAACTTAAATGTCATTAAGTAATCAATAATCAGATCATCTCCAACTGAGATATTTTCATAACTATTTTAGGTTATAAAGTTAACGAGTCGAGTTAACTAAACACCAGAAAGTAGTTTACATACATGATTAACATTGGTATTGATATTGTACCACGATCAATGATTCATTTTATTTGTTTATAAATATCCAACAGCAACAAGTCCTGACCTGCGCAGTGACAGTTAGGGGGTTTGTTTATCTCGCCTTAGGCACGACCAGAATCAAACAATGCGTCGTTTTGCAACAATAACAATTCATTGTTGGCTGTGAACTTACCAAGACACTAGACGCACGGAGAAGACTCCATGAATGAGCGTATCCAGTCACGTGACACAAAACTACGATCCTCTAC
This sequence comes from Stictocephala bisonia, assembly GCA_035578905.1. Classification (NCBI taxonomy): domain Eukaryota; kingdom Metazoa; phylum Arthropoda; class Insecta; order Hemiptera; family Membracidae; genus Stictocephala; species Stictocephala bisonia. The sequence goes on from JAQJVL010001169.1 coordinate 77,714, forward strand.
TACCACTACAAGTCTGACACTGCAGGTGAAACGCTACGCTCCGCTCGCTCGCACGACGCTGTGGCTGAACTGAGCGAGAGAAACGGAAGCCGCCATTACACCCTCCCCCCTCCAACCCTTGTCATCTCCCCTCTGCTAGGGGAACCCTCTTTTCAACACGTCTGGTGTAGGTGGGTCTGGATGTGGGAATGTTTTTGTTTATGTTTTTAAAGAGCTGCAGCAGCCCTTTAAAGCAGCCCCTGATCCTTAAATTTGAGCATGTTAATATATTCTATAGACCTGGAGGACATTTTTTACAGGAAGGGAAGACCTTTTAGAGTATACAACATATCTTCAAACAATGTTTATTTTCATACAAAATAAAGCATACATAAGCCATCGTTTAAAGACTGGAATAAAAAAATTAATAACTAAACTATATTTTTATATTTGTAGACCTACTGGATTCACTTAATTAATAATCGTTACTTATAACATTGCAGTGGTACAGTTCTTCATATTAAAAAATTACAATAGTGAAAAGTAAATATTGTTAAGGCTTTATACAGCAGCATAATATATAAAAGAGAGTATATAAGTGGCAACAAAAATATCGTAAAATTAATAATTTATTATAAATAAAAATACTAACTTATAAAGTGTTTGTTTCTATTTCTCACAAGCAGAATACTTATCATAATAGATGTAATAAATAAAATTTTATTTTGTATTACTATTACAATACAATAATATAAAATAATATAATTTAAAATCAAACGTAATAATAAATAATGTCAAAACAAAAAGTAGGCTGTTTGAAGCAAAATAAAAAAAACACAAAACAAAAAATGAGAATTCTGAGATAAAATATTATGTTTATTTGAAGGCTACTTAAACAAATAAATGGCAACACTACAACAATTATTATACTGTAGTTTAATTATCTGCATATACTCTAATAATATATTCAGAAGAAAATTAATAAATTAAGTTAATACATATTTATTGATGAAGTCTTTATCATCCGTTTATAAAATAAACTGTTTAGTTCACAAAAAAAGCGTTCTATTATTTAATGATGTTTAATTTCCTAAATTCACAGTTTTTAGTACTGGCCACTTCCTTTGTTCTACCTTTGATGAGAACTTAAACACCAAATAAATAGTCTATATAAAATGTTTGCTTGTATTTACTTAATGTAACATATACATTATAGTAAAAGTGAGTTCCCCTAAAATATATAACATTATTCAACGACTAGTTCTGCTAGTTGGAGGCTACGCCCCCTTCCAATTCCCCAAGTTGACCACGTGTGCCTACTTACGTATCAACTTTTAAAAACAAATGTTTAAATGCCTTTATCTTTATTTTCAATTCTCTTGCCAGTATCTCCTACCTAATTGTTTATTTCTTATGCTTAAGGTATTTTAAACGATATTTTCATACTAGGTCTGTTATTTATATTTGTGCAACGAGGACAACTAGATCGGTAACAGCTAAGATATTAATGCGGGGGTCTGTGCAGCTGGCCCTGGAGTGACCCCTGTGCCGTTCCCGTGGTGCGGAAGTCACGTTAATCCAGTGATTCAATAAACTTACAAAACAAAAATGAGCTTGTCTAAGTAGGCATGTGAAACTGTGTTTTAACCCATTAAGGTAGTTCGACGTGCCAGGCACGTCCCGTTACCGCGGGACCGGGTGCCGTCTGACGTGCCCAGCACGTCGCAAGTTTTAATGACGCAGTTGTGATCGTAGTTGCTAGGTTTTTCAACAGATAGTGGTGGATTGTTGTTCCGTGACATTTAAGAATTAAATGCCTTTGATTTTGTTGTTGTCCGCAGAATATACACGGTTCAATCAGCTGTTATTTGTTTTATTGTTTGGCATTGGCCAGTTTGTTTTCGTCTGCTTGCGAAGTTGTTTTGGGTATGTGCGTTGTGAATGTAATAATTGCGGTTGTGATATGAATCGGAAAGGATTGTGTGATTCAGAATTAGATTTATATTTGGATAGTGATTACGAGTTTGGTTCAAGTGGTAGTGAAAACTGATAGTGAAGACGATGTAATAATTCCCCGGTGTATGAGTTCGCATATCCATAATTCTGAATATGACGACGAGAGTGATGCTGACGAAATTGAATCAAATGTTCCTGAAAGTATTTTGTGTTGTAAATAGTGTTTTTTTATATAAATATAGTTTTTCAAGATAGTAAATTGTTGCTGTAAGACACCATTATTGAAATTTCGATAACAACAGCTTTGCTACATTAGAAACAATGAAAATCAGCCACAGTAGCCTAAATTTTATTTCTTATTTTTTTTAGGAAAACTGTATTTCAAAATATATGTTATCGTAACTTTTTATGTACAAAAATATATGTACTTTCATAAAATAAATGGTTTGTTCATATAAAAAAATATTTAAAATAAAAACAATTAGTCTACTTTTGAAATTTCAAAACTAAATTTGTTATTATAAATTTATTAATAACAACAAACAAACAAATATTTACTATAGAAAATTTAGGTATACATTTTATTACAGCAAATTCTATGAGAAAAACAATAAAGCAAGTTTCATTACTCTATCAATAACATAAAAAAAGTTATATCGGTTCTACTATACTCTTACAATTTCACACATTTTAATTGCTGCCCACTAGAGCAACATAGCAAAAATAACTACTACCTCAATGGGTTAATTATTCATCTCTAAAGACCAAAGTTAATTAATTTTGATTACTAAAAGAGAGAAAAGTTTGTCCGAATCCCGAGTCTCTAGTTGGGTTCCTAGCCAAAAACCTTCCTCTTCAAAATTTTCCCTCAAAGTGTAGGTCAGGAGCGGGTTGCCGTCGAAACACGTCTTATGAGTGAAAGAATGATTGCGTCATATGCCAATCTCTGGACAGCGGTGGTGTTTGACGTGTGCCGGCCGGTCGGTAACACCAAACGTATATAGTTCTTGTCACCTATGAACCATTCGCACCGTCCTAAACTCTCTCGTTCAAAGTCTCTGATTGGCCGGTATTTATTACCTACATTGTTTTAGCTCTTTGAGAGAAACTATTTTGAGATTCTTTGTTATTACGCATCTAGATGTTATACATATGTTACATGCACATCGTTGATTTCATTTGTTTTTTGTTTTTGTTTATTTGTTGAATTGTTCATAGTCTATATAGTATTTAATATTGTTTATTTATTGCCGATTTATAGTAAATTTGTTTTATATAGTTATGTATATTATTTGTTTATTTATTTCCATTGTGTTAATATTTAATGCTTTGAGGCTCATGTGGAGTTAGGACTACCAGTCGTGATCCAGAAGGAAGTTTTAAACAATCAAACAATTAATTGATATAAACTCCAAAATAAAATAAAAATTAGGACTACTGATTCTATAAAAAAAATAAATTTTTGAAAAAAATTCGGTTTTATAATGAATATCAAATGTTATTTGGTTTCTTTTAACTATGTTTCCTTGGTGCTTGTTGATTTGTTTATTTATTTTTGTTTTGTTTGTTTGTTACTTTAAGATTACCTATGTATTAAAAATAATTCATTATCATAAAATTAGTTGATCTCTCAAATAGCTATATGCTAGAGAGATTAAAAAAGACACTGCAATGTAAGACCAATTTAAGAAATAATAAATGATTTTGAATTTGAATTAGAGCCTATAAAGAATGTTTGTGCTTAGAAGTTTCATTGTTCAAAGCCTTCATCGTCAGTGAACGGTATTTAACTTTTATAATTATAGATTTGATACTACTTTGTCTATAAATGATAAGCATGACAAATAGTAATATTATAATGTGTGTAGGGTATACCTAAAGGCATGGTCTGAACTATCAACAGTACTTATTTAAACTGAAATCTTCGGATGGTTTGTGTATACATTTTCATAAATCCTACTTTTATTATTTACAATAAAACTTTACTTAAAACTGAAATTGCTGAATTGTCTATGTTACTTAAGTTTACGTAGGCCAACTATTGAAATATAATTCCAGCGTATGACTAGACTTATATGCAATAACGAAGGTGGAAGGAGTGGTCTATCCTCTTGTTTCCTTCCAAAGGATCAGTGACAATTGACAACGGCCAGTTGACCTCACAATATTCCAAAACAGCCCTGAGGCCGAGGCCCAAACATGCAACAATCGAGAAATGGGGATAAACTGGTCATTCCTGAGCGTGAGTTTTGTCACACAGTCAACAGTACCACTGTACATGTATGGGTGAGTGAGTGGGTCAGCACCACTGTACGCGTATGGCCGGACTGGTGCTGCTTTCAGCATCCTCAGACCCTGCAATAATCGTTATCAAATAAATGACGGTTATGAAGCATGTTTGCATTGCTAGCACATTTGACCACTAAGACACAAATACTTCAAACAAATTATTGGACAGCGTAAAGTAAGTCCTTTTAAACCAAGTATTCAACACCCCCCCCCCCCACCATGTTAAACTCCTAAAAAATAAGTAACAATCAAAAGAGCTACCAATATTTATAATTTAAGTTTTGGGCACACTTTCACTATTAGACATGTTTATAAGTATAGCAGTCAATGTTTACATAAATGTAATAAATAAAATTGTCAAAATAATATTCACGGAAATCAAATCGATGGGTTTGATTTTGGATGAATTTACTTCCATCTAATATTTAAATAACCAAGTCTAATTAATCCAGTGTTTATTTATTTTAGGTTCACTAAAAATACAATTTGTTGAATTTTGTGTTGTCTAGCCTTGAACAATTGTTATTCTGACAAAGAAATTAGGTAAATTTTTGATCAAAATCAATTGATGCAAATAACATTTTACTGATTCACTATTATCATTTCAAATTAATCTAAATCTGTCTTCTATCACAACATAAAAACTGCCCTTGGATTACTAAACAGTTATTGATTCTAGATCAGTTCTATTGTTCATGCCTAAAATATAATTTAACTGCGCAAAATAAAATGTACATGATTAATGAACTTTGTGAACAGCATCGTAACATGTCAAACCACACTATTCATATTAAGGGTAAAGGTATACAGGGCACGAAGGGATGCAGAAACATTAGTAGCTCATTCTACATGAAAATAAAGTTAAAATTTATATAAACTTAGGTTCGGAAATGCTTCGTTAGCAAGTTACGGCTAGCGAAAGATTTTGCCCAGAATTTGGCCCCTTGAATTTAATAAGGGCCTCCGAAATTTTTAGAAAAGTTAATTAAGATGTGAAGTAAATGATTTCTTAAGGTCTTTGACCTGGAAAAGTGCATGAAACGGTTCTTTGAACTGTTAGTTAAGTAGTTTTTTGAAAAATAGACCCGAGTTGATGAGGTTTATTATCACTACCCTACGTGTACTAACACCCACCCACCCACCCATACACGTACAAGGGGATTGAGTATATTACCATTTGAGATAATCAGCAAAGATATAACTGATTCATGACTGATTCAGAATTTGCGAACTGACATCGATAGCAATCTCATTCGGGAACGTTTTCTTAGACACATACGTGAGCACGTACTGACCTATATATAAGAAGTATTTGGACAGGTCTTCTTTAAAAGGCAGAATAAACATTTGTTCCTTGCCGTTTTGTTAGCAGCAGAACGATTTGTACATGTCTGTACGACTGACGTGTGTGCAGAAGGAGCGTGCACGAGTTGTTCAGTTTTAAATAGACAGCCGGTGTAAATAAGCCCACTTGTCAATAAACAGTCAGAGCAATGCCCTCTGCTCTCAACAACAGTCCTATGGCGTTTTCTTGTGGTTTCGATGTCATAAACAATTGTAATAATAGTCGGCAAACCGACAACTGAAAGAGAAATGTTTATATTCATGCCACAAAACCGATCTTTTCTTTTACTGTTATATAATCTCATTCGTAAAAAATAAGGATAATAAATCACAGCCTGTCACAAATAAACAGGCCACTTGTTTGTTCGTGGTTAGAAGGGTGACTATAAAACCCTTCCGTTGTTGTAGGAATAATAGCACAACTCTCCCTTTACTGGGAGACACTACAACCGACCCATTATTGTAGGAAATAACACTGCAGATCTCCCATTGTTGTAGGGGATAACACTGCAACTCTCCCATTTTTTGAGAGAACAACACTTCAACCCTCCAATTGTTGGAGAAAATAACACTACAAATATCCTGTTATTAGAGGTAATAACACTATATCCCTCCCATTGTTAGAGATAATTTCACTTGAACCCTCCAATTGTTGGAAGGAATAACACTACAAACCTCGCTTTAAGAGAATAAACTTCAAGCCTCCAATTGTTGGAGGGAATAACACTGCAAGCCTCCCATTGTTCTAAGGAATAACACTACAAATATCCTATTTTTTTTAGAGAATAACACTTCAACCCTCTAATTTTTGGAGAGAATAACACTACAAAAATCCTATTGTTAGAGGTAATATCACTATATCCCTCCCATTGTTGGAGATAATATCACTTGAACCCTCCAATTGTTGGAAGGAATAACACTACAAACCTCCCATTATTGGAAAGAATAACACTTGAACCCTCCAATTGTTGAAAGGAATAACACTACAAACCTCCCATTGTTGGAGAGAATAACACTTCAACCCTCCAATCTTTGGAGAGAATAACGCTACATTCTCCCCATTGTTGGGGGTAATAACACTATACCCCTCCCATTGTTATAGTAACTCTACAATCTGCATGGATGAGGGTATCTTGATAGCCTCACGGATAGAACCCCTGGCTTCAATGCAGGGGGTCTATTTGATGTTTTAATGAGTAATAGTAAAAAGTTCCACTGACGTTGAAAGACAAATAAAATCAGGCACGTATTTTTAAAGTACATAAATGGTTAGTTCTAGGCAATGAAACACAAAAATGTGTGAAAGAGTGTGGGGGATATTATTCACATTATGAATAAAGAGTAGATGTTTGAGACAGATGTTAGTTAGTTCCCCACATAAAGAGTAGATGTTTGAGACAGATGTTAGTTAGTTCCCCACATAAAGAGTAGATGTTTGAGACAGATGTTAGTTAGTTCCCCACATAAAGAGTAGATGTTTGAGACAGATGTTAGTTAGTTTCCCACATAAAGAGTAGATGTTTGAGACAGATGTTAGTTAGTTTCCCACATAAAGAGTAGATGTTTGAGACAGATGTTAGTTAGTTCCCCACATAAAGAGTAGATATTTGAGACAGATGTTAGTTAGTTCCCCACATAAAGAGTAGATGTTTGAGACAGATGTTAGTTAGTTCCCCACATAAAGAGTAGATGTTTGAGACAGATGTTAGTTAGTTCCCCACATAAAGAGTAGATGTTTGAGACAGATGTTAGTTAGTTCCCCACATAAAGAGTAGATGTTTGAGACAGATGTTAGTTAGTTCCCCACATAAAGAGTAGATGTTTGAGACAGATGTTAGTTAGTTCCCCACATAAAGAGTAGATATTTGAGACAGATGTTAGTTAGTTTCCCACATAACTAGGGCTACACATACATTTCCAAAATTAGTAGAGTCAAGGAAATATCCCCCTGGTTAATTGCAGTACGAAATACTTTAGTTAACAATCAAGAGTATAATTTCAATCACTTTTTAATTAACAATTAAATTAAATTAGCAATCACTAAAATCACTCATACATATAATCATCAAGCATATAATGATTTATTTTTTTCAAAATGTCACACAATTGATACTCTGATAAAAACAAGTGACATATATTCTGTACTCACTTGATAAGATCTCATATTATGAAATTATTATTAGTAGTTATTTAATCGTTTCTAATTGTTCTTTGTGACATACATTTCTGTGCAAACCTATATTTTATTCATAACAATTATCACATCGTTAGTCATGTAATATTAGCTCCTGATCTATTTATTTATTACTTGTTATTTATTATTGATTTAAAACTTATTATATAGATTTTTGGACTGTGCTGTTTTACAAAATGAACAAAGATGCTTCAAAATAATTTTTATTTTGTAAACACAAAGAAGTTAATTTCCATATCAAATCATTTTGATTTTGAAATCTTTAAAAACAAATAATGGAACTTTTTGTATAAATAAATAGAATATAATAATATAAATAAAAAGAAAAGTAAATCATTACATGGTTAAAGGATGACTTATTTGTCCTAGCCACATTAATTAATTGCCACAAATTGTGAACAATAAAGTCCTTTTTCATTCCATGTATACAATTCAAAAATTTAAAATAATGAAAACTACTCATAGATTTTTGTTATTTCACCTACAGTAACATCGTTATCAACTTAATTATAAATCTGACAAAAATCAATAATAATTTTTTGGATTAGCGCCTTCCATGTTGGGTCGTCTACAAGCACAACACTACTGTTCACCGTGATCACCAATACAATAAGAAGGCGTCAAACAGGTCAACGTTTTATGAGCATCGGCTTCGTTTTACAAATATCCAAATGATTTTTTATGTAAAAGGAAAATAAGAAAAATATATTTATCTTACCTAAATTTAACTAGGTGATGTGTTCAATATATTTTCGCCAACCTACAATTATTTAAAAACTACGAATACTAACACAACAGTAAATTCTTATGTGCTCAATTTATTTCGATTCATACCGGTAACAGAAGACACAACAGGCCCAGTAGTGTTACCGGGTTTTTTCTAATTACTTTAAAAAAATCCATGACCTGTAAGTCTACATAATGTAGTTTGATGTTATTTTTAAAGTTATATAACATATAAGCAAACGTTTCTGTTCCAAAATATTATTAATTTAAATTATTCAAACTAACTTGGGAAGGAAATGTAACATCCGTTACCATGTTCAGTACTTTAGGGATTACATGTAAAAAATATGTGTTTGTGTTAAAACATTTGATTTTGAGAATACTAGGGGAAACTGACTGCTTCGCGTGCCAGCCCCGTCACTCGCTGCACTCGTTACACCTCGGCCTGTGACTTTAGCTACAAGTAATAGTAAGTTAACTTTACAACGTAAACAGCACAATATTAAATTTATTTACAGTATCTCACTAAAGGTACTTGCATTGCTACCTGTTTATTAGTATATATCGAGCCCTACAGTCGAATCTGAATGAAAACCATGCTTATAACCTTCCCTGGTTTATCATTATGAAATATCTAACCTTCTTAATATTATAAACAGAATTGTTTACACTCCAACAGCTGGTAACAATGTTTGGAAAGTATTGTTTACATTTGAAAAGATGTCACTGTTCGATTCATTTAAATCTCTCGCTATGTTATTCTTATGGCCGGAAATGTACATTGAGGACTTCCCGTGCCCTTTTTAGTGAAAATATTGAATAATTAAGGTCTTATTGCACAACTATGAACAGAGGCAAATTTTTGGACACCTCAATCAAATTATTTTTCAACCAAATTGGTCAAGAAATAAGGTAAGAGATGCATTGACAAAAAACTGTTTCACGTATTATATATAAGGATTATATTTTCAAACTTTCTGAAAAACAAATCTATCATGAAACATAAAACAAAATTAATAATATATCTTGTCATGGACAGATGCCTGTGTGCGAGAAACGAGTTATCGTCAACCGCACCGTACTTAACACTAAATACAACTTAATTTAATAATAGTGAAATATGTAAGAACAAATTGTAAATAAAACCACAAATTGAATAAAACTAAACTTCAAAACAAGTAGCTATAGTAAAAATGTAACAACTAACAAACCCGTTAAAAAAGTAATACCAGGAACTATAGAGAGGAGAAAAAAACAAGCAACATAACAACCTATCCATAGTCAACCAAGATCTGAACCTCACCTACTCATATATACTAGGAGACACCCCTGTATGCCACGCGTACCAACTACGTCACGAGCGTAGCGAGTGAAGGAAGGTCGGTCTGCGGCCTCGCCTAGGTACTCTAGCTTTAGCCCCATTGTGGAACTCGGCCTACAGTCTCGCCAAGACACTGCTACAACTCCCTTTTGTGGTGGAACTCGGCCTGCGGCCTCACCAAGACACTCTGCTAGTCCCATTTGACGAGATCGGCATATGCCTCTTGATGAAGATCGGCCCACGGCCTCGCCAGGATTCTTAACCAGTACGACCATGAATTTTGGTTTTTAGGCCAGTGGAGCCCATAAACATAGTCTTTTCTAAAAATCTGATGGTATATTAGTAATTAAGAGAAGAATACCTTGAATTTGATGCCCCACTTGGGTGCATTAGTTTAACATTATTTTGGGTTTTGGAGCATACTTTTTATGGGCAAAGCCCTTAAACATTCTCTCCTTCAAAATATAATGGTTTAATGTGATTCAAGAGATAAATACCTATAGTTAAATACCCCACTTGGGTGTTTTATTTTAGTACTACCTTTTTTGTTTTGTTTTAGGTGTACATACTCCTTATTATTTGTGCGTTTCAAAATCTGATGGTATATTTGGATTCAGGTGAAAAATAGTTTTAAATTATATCCCACTTGAGTAAATAACATCAGTATTAAAACGTGTTACTATTTTAAATTTCAGTTTTTTGGCCCCCGACATCCCAATTTTTTTACTTTTTAAGCTGAAATTCATATATAAGGTGCGCGTTGGTTATGTGTTTAGATCAGTGGATGTTTAAAAGTTGTACTCAAGCTTTTTCTTAAGTTAGGTCATCAAAACTATTATTTTGTGAACTCATGTTATTCCTATAGGAAAATGTTGATTTTCAACTCCCCAAAACAGCCCTGGATGTAAAAATACTTAAGGGTCCTTATTTTTACAGTTAAGATTTTTTTTAGAACTCCAGTTATGTTGTTGGAATTTCAACATCCTCCAAACGCTTGCTTCCGCAAGGAACAGGATATTTTTTCCAACAATCTTTCAGCAAGTCTCGTAGTGTAATGTGTTCCTGGTTTGCTTTTTGTCTTTCTCTATATTCCTGTCGTTTTGTTTTTTTATGATTATTCTTCTTTTTTTTAATTGTAATACGTTATTTCTACTATTGATATTTTTCTACGTTATTTGACCTTTAAACACCCTTTAATATATCAAAAAGCTATATTAAAAGTATGGTTATTAATTTAAAAAAAAGCTAATGACTTATTACATTATTAGTATCTTCCATACTTTTGTCTAGTCTTATTATAATTGTTTTTAGCTTTGAAGGTCATAAACTCAGGATAGATTTGCCAATTTAGTTTTAACAGCCAATTTATTTTAAATATGACTCGTGTATTTGCAATTAAGTGTATTCTAGAAGGCGCCCTTATTCAAAATTATCACAAGAACATTGTACAGTAAACTTAGTTAAATGATTGTATTTTATCATAATTTAGTGAATTAATGTATTAAATCAATTAAATAAATTTTGTAACATTATAGTAACTTTCATGTTAAGTGTATATGAACTGTAAATAAACGAGAATATTTGCTTCAGCAGAGTTTATGTTAACGAGCATTGATTGACGATGGAAAAATGAAGGATTATAAACATTTGAATAATATGTCAGTTACAAGATTAATATAAATGCAGGAAAAAGAGATAAAATGTTCATCCAATGTTAAACTTTGAGTAATTATTAACTAGTTTTAAATCCACGATGGAGAGCTAGTGTAGTCCCATGTTATTAGCTGTAGTAGCAGGACTTAGTTAAGGGGGCGTTTAGCTCCACGAAAAACGACTAAAACATGGGTTTCTATTTCAATGATTCGATCCGTAATAATGATCGTATCGTAACACTTGAAGTGTCATTTGATAGGCGAAGAACTACTCTGTGGACCATAAGTTAGATTTGGTAAAATATTTAGCATTTTCAAAATAATATACTTTACAGATGTCTGAATTGTATAACATTAAATAGTGAGTGCCAAAATGAATGTGGAATGGTAGCAGGAGAAACGTCCTTAAAATATTTAGGGGTCTGGTTGGATACAGGATTAAACTGGAAAACACATATAACAACATTGAAGCAGAAAATTAATAATGTTTTGAGAAGTATGTGTAATAATGACCTTTTAAGAATCCTATATTTTTCCTTAATTCACAGTAGATTAGAATATGCAATTTCGTGTTGGGGAGGAACTTATATTTCAAATTTGAAAACAATATTACAAATTCAGAAACATGTAGTAAGAATGATAATGAAAAAAAAAAAAGAACTGAATCATCATTCCCTTTATTCAAACATTTGCACATTTTACCTCTTAGGCATATGTATATATACAAAGTGATGAAAATTTTTTATGTAAGGAGTGGAAGTTATAAGTCAACAAATAAATATAAAACAAAATTACGTAATGCACAAGATCTAATAGTGCCAAGACCAACAAACACGTTCTTTACACAGACATATTGCTTTTTGGCACCAAAAATATACAATTCCTTGTCACTCCGAATCAAAGAACAAACCTCACTGAACACTTTTTTAAAACTCTTAAAAAATTGGCTTTTCTCTATTAACGATGTTGAAGAATTTTTAATTACAGTGGTTATTTGATGTTTGATTCCTTTCAATTTTCATATATTAATTGGTTTTCTATATTCCTCTTGATAATTTTTAACATGTAATATAAATCATAGAAATTTGTTAGAATGTGTACAGTTATATTTAGTATAATATATGTATGTGTGTATGTATGTACATGTGTGTGAGTGAGTGTGTGTGTGCGTGAGTATGTATTTATATTTTATATATTTATCTGTAGGCCTATATTTGTATATGTGCATGTAAGCATATTACATGTGATGGGATTTTTTGTTTCTAATAATTATTTACTTTGGGCTTTAAATTAAATTATTTACTTGATTTTTATATAGTAGCTTGAATATATTAACATTTGTATATATGAGTTTCTTTGTAGGGAGAATCACTAATTTTAGTTTTATTATTTAATTGTAATATTTTGGTAATGAAGGTAGCTGTGACAGCAACTATGAATGTATGCCTTCAAACGGGCCAAGCCTTGAAGGTTCCCTATTTTCTCAATTAATTTTAAGTCTTTTACTCATTTACTTAATTATTTCATTTATGTAGATCAGACATGTGCATTATCGGAATAAATAATTATGTATTAATGTTATTGTAGAAATGAGTTGTTATTTATTTATGTATATGTATGTATATTAATTGAGAAAATAAATATTTATTATTATTTTATTTATTATTTAGCATTTTTGTAATTTTTTCCAGCTAAATATGTGAAACTTGATATGTCGACGATTGTAAATTTGAAAACTCATAATATCAACTTATGGTCAAATAGACTGGATCTTTATTAACAATACATTGTTCACAACAACTCATTATAATAATAAACAAGAAACGTACAATTGAAATAGAACCGTATGTTTTAGCCTGCTGACGGTAAGATTGGATGTCTGCTATAGACAGAACTGTCGGCATCCCAGCTGTGACTTGGCGGGAAACGACGACCTCACTCAAATTAAGTAACATACACAAAATGCAGTCATAAAGAAACACAAAGCAGTGGTGTACATAGAAGAGTGCCTATGTGGAGGCTTATTGCATTTGTCACACAGTTGGAAAGGGCTATCAAGGACAGGAAGGATTAGGTCAGGACATGCTGGAGCATAATGAGAGCGATCTTCCCTGACCTCGCCCACCCATCATCGCCCCAAACTAGCGCTCGATCTCAGGTACCTATAGGGATGGCAACGATATATAAATATATCGGAAATATCGATAAAATACGTTTCGATATATCGATATATTAGTATCGATATTTTTCTTCCGATACTATCGTTAGATCGATATTTAGTTTGTGATATATATATCGATATGTTTAAAATATTTGCCATCCCTAGGTACCTGGCCGATAATGGTCACTCAAGCTCAAGAGACACTCTGATTACAACCTGTGTGTCAGAAATATTCCCTTAATTACCGTGTATTGTCATCAGTCTACTGTCGGCACAGATATTATGTATACCCGAGTTCAAAGGTTGTGCAATTTCTTTAATAAGTTTTTTCCAAGAGGCCTATGAAAAATCGAATCACGACATTGTTGTCCTGGTTTAATTTTACTTTTTAACATATTCATTTTAAATTTTTATTTTAGGGCGGAACTCTACCTTTAAAAGAAATTACTATATTTTTAAAAACCAATTATATATTCATTTATCATATATTCATTTTTAGGAAGGTAATAAATCAATATTTTGTGTATTTCCACCCCTTATTGTTTTCGTTCCCCTAACAGGGGTTGATTTTTTTTCATATCAACGTTTCTTGGGACAACTACAACTTAAATACTAAACTAGACATCAAGTTCTTTATTTTATATTTTGAATGTAACATACATATGTACTACTTGTAGGAAGGGATTTCATATAAACATTCATATTTTGAAATTATGAATATTAAAAAATGTATATTCATAAAAATTTGTAATTTTATAGTTTTTTTATTATTTAACCTTTTTTTATGTCACATTGTTATAAACCCATAGTACAGGTTGTAGAACATCTTATTCCTTACAAAACAAAAAAGACTGAGGGCTTTATGTGGTATATAGAAGGAGCTACGACTGTCCCCGCACTTGAAAACAAGCTAAAATTAAACTTTCGGAAAACGGGGAAAACTAAAACATGTTAATTACTTAAAAAATACTACTTTATTATGCAAGTAGTTATTATTAAATATAACTTGCAATAATAAATTTGTTTGTAATAATACATTGTTGCCAATGCCAGGCAACAAAGTAACATAAGTGTAGTTCGTCATAATATGTTACTATAGTGATAAGTACTGTATGAAATGATAGTGTGATCTCCTAAAGACGAAATTAGGAAAATATTTAGGTGTAAGCTTTTCGTAATAAATTTATAAAAAATATTTATAAAGACTTTTTCACCAATATTTTTACATGGAAGTGTTCAGAAAATGTTCTTTAATAATAACCTGAAATAAAAATAAAATGTCGTATTTTTTCATCTTTTAGCCATTTTCGGGTGGAGTAGGCTAAACCTTTAAGTTTTTTTTTAATTTTTGTCCTAGTTGGAACAAAATATTTTCTGAAATTTTAACTAGTTTTCCCTGTATATCTACTTCCTTAATTACAACGAGTAATTAACTTTAAGATCTCTAAAGCTTAAGAAATAGTTGGAGATCAAATCCTTCAGAACATATTCAATCTTATGATCTCTGTACAGTCACATATGGAACTGCTTGTGCCCCATACCTCTCAATCAGATGCTTACATCAACTAGCAGATGACGTCAAGAAGCAGTATCCAGAAATTAGTAGAATTTTAAAAGAAGATTTTTATGTTGACGATCTTATCTCAGGCGCAGATACAATTGAAAATGCTAAGCAAATAAAACAGGATTTAGAACATGTAATGAGTCGATCAGGATTCAACCTAAGAAAGTGGTCATCAAATTCAAAAGAGCTTATCAGCGATCAGTCTCAAACTGAAGTATCAATTCAGTCCAAGGACAATACTGTTAATCTTTTAGGAATGCAATGGAATCCTCACCATGATACATATCTATATTCATTGAATGTGACAAATATACCTACACCATTGACGAAGAGAATCATTTTATCAGAAGTAGCAAAACTCTATGATCCCTTAGGATTTTTATGTCCAGCAGTTACAAAAGCAAAATTAATCCTTCAAGACACTTGGTCACAATGCAAGAGTTGGGATGACGAGGTTCCTCAGCAAATAGCAAACGACTTCCATCAACATAGAAACGGACTTCAACATTTCAAAAATATCACCATTCCCAGACCGCTGATTTCATTTGAACAAAATGCAACACATGATTTAGTAGGATTTTGCGATGCTTCGGAGAAAGCATCTGCAGGAGTACTTTACATGAGAAGTGTCTCGTCAACACAAACAACAGTAAGATTAATCATGGCAAAATCAAAAATCACCCCCTTAAAGAAGAGTTCAATTCCACGACTAGAGCTATGTGGAGCGCTATTATTAGCGAAGATGGTAGCAAAGATCAAACCTTATCTACCAATTGAAAATACATACCTGTTTACGGACTCAACTGTAGTCTTAGCTTGGATATCTAAAGATCCTATGAAGTGGAAAACCTTCGTTAGTAGCAGAGTATCTCAAATACAAGCATTAACAAACATTTCTCAATGGAAACACGTTAAATCGGAAGAAAACCCAGCAGACATTGCATCAAGAGGAATTTCAGGAGAAAAACTCACAAAAGAACAGAAATGGTGGTCAGGCCCTCAATGGCTTTCTGAACCTCAAGCGTTGAACAACAAGAATGATCTTGAAAATTATTGTTTCGATTCAAATACAATTCCTGAAACAAGAACAATTAAATGTGCTTTAACAACTAAAGAAGAAGAAGACGAATGGTATCTCAAATTTAATTCTTATACAAAAACTATTCGAGTAACAGCTTACTGCATGAGATACTTAAAAAACATCAAAAGGTGTAATATATCAGGTCCTTTATCAGTGCATGAACTGGAAGACGCACACAGATGCATTGTGAAACATATTCAACAATTGAGCTTTCCAGATGATATGAGAAATTTACAAGATAAAGGAAGAGTAAAAAAGAACAGCAAACTTTTAAGTTTGAATCCTTTTATTGATGAACATGGAATCTTGAGAGTTGGTGGCCGGATCCAAAATTCGAACCTACACTACAACAAAACTCATCAAATTATTTTACCTGCAAATCACTCATTTGTAAAAACTTATTTAACTCATACTCATGAAAAGTATTTCCATGCGGGGATTCAATTTATCACGAATGATGTGAGACAAAAATATTGGCTTGTTGGTAATGTGAGAAATCAAATACGCAGTATTGTAAGAAGATGTGTAAAATGTATAAAATTCAATGGAACACCAATTTGTCCTCTAATGGGAAACCTACCATCAGTAGGAAAAATGACACAGTAGTACTGCCCAAAATTAATTTACCAACCTTTGAGGGTAAAATTGAAAATTGGACATCTTTTTTTGATCTTTTCAACTCAACTATCGACAAAAACAATGATTTGGCAGAAATTCAGAAATTTTACTATCTGAAATCTAGTTTAAAGGGAGAACCACTCAGTCTCATCTCATCCTTGCCCTTGACACAACCTAACTACAATGTAGCTTTAGATATTTTAAAAGAAAGATACTCAAACAAAAAACTTATAGTCAATGCTCATTTAAATGCATTATTTTCATTACCAAATGCTTCATCACTAGCAAACATTAAACAGTTACTAGATACAGCAAATGTGAACATTCGAGCTCTAAATAGCCTTGGTTACAAAACTGAAGAGTGGGATATTTTGTTAGTTTACATGTTAGCTTCCAAACTTGATCAAGACTTGAGAACTAAATGGGAGTTAAGTAGCACGTCAGTTGAACCCCCTTCTTTCTCAGAGTTTGAAACATTTTTAAAACAATACATACATGCACTAGATGCTAGCAGTGTCAATAAAGTAAAATCTAGTTTTAACTTCAAGACTAATCAAAGCAATTCAGCAATGAAACCAGGTCTAGGTCTACACACAACTGAAGTAAATCGGGTTAAGTGTGTCTCATGTCCTATGTGTCAAAACTCTCATGAGTTATTCAGTTGCAATGAGTTTTTGAAACTCAACACAAATGACAGAATCCAAAAGGTGAAACAACTTCACAGATGTTTCAATTGTCTGTCAGCTGGTCATGTTATTTCAGCTTGCAAAGGTTCAAAATGTAAAATTTGCTCAAAGCCCCATAATACCTTATTGCATTTACAGAAGTCAAATTCAACACATTCAGTAACTAACTTAGATTCACCATTTTCACAACCGTTGAAAAGTGACAAACAAGACTCAACGATTTCAGTAGCACAACAATCTACTGACAGTGTAGCAGCAAACCCAAAAATATTATCAACAGGTGTTCATAATGTAAAAAGAGTATTACTTTCAACAGCAATCGTTGAAATTCAAGACTTTCAAGGCGACTTTCAGAAATGTCGTGCTTTGATTGATCCTGGTAGTGAGGCAAGTTTCATTTCAGAGCATTGTGCTCAAAAACTCAACTTGAAAATACAATCATGTAATGTTCAAGTACAAGGTGTTGGTCATACTCATGTTGGTAACACACGTGGCCTTACAACTTGTTTGTTGCGCACAAAACAAGAAGCAATCAGAGTCAACACTTTCATATTGAGAAAGCTTACCAGTATCACCTCATTGTCTTCATCATCATTTGATCATTGGACACACATAAACAACCTTGAACTTGCTGATCCATTTTTCTTTCAATCAAGCAGCATCGATATCATTCTTGGTGCTGATATCTATTCATCACTTTTAATAGATGGAGTAATCAGAGGTCCACCAGGAACCCCTTGTGCTATCAATACAAAACTAGGATTCTTATTGATAGGTGAAATCTCATCAGCAGATGTCAAAACAGCTTCAAATAAAGTCAAAACACTGTTTATCAGACATGATGATGGTCTAAATACTTTAATGGAGAAATTTTGGAATTCTGAGGATGTTGGTTACAAACAGGATTCACCAGCTAGTACAGATGAAAACATAATATGTGAGGATCACTTCATAAATACACATTCAAAAGATCAATCGGGCAGATTTTGTGTTCATTTGCCATTCAAACCCTCTATCACAAGTTTAGGTGACTCATATCATATTGCATTAAAACGATTCCAACGTTTAGAAAGTTCATTTGAGGAAGATAAAAACAAGAAACAGTCTTATGATCAATTCATAAATGAGTACATTGAGTTAAATCACATGAAACCTACCCCAAACAGTGACACAAGTATGATGAATCACAACTATTACCTACCACATCATGCAGTATACAGACCTAGTAGTACTTCAACTAAAGTCAGAGTAGTGTTTGACGGTTCATCTAAAACTACAAGTGGCACTTCTTTAAACGATCATTTGTACATTGGCCCAAAGTTACAATCAGACATAGTATCCTTACTTACACGTTTCAGACTACACAAGTGTGTTTTTACTGCAGACATTGAGAAGTTTTTCAGACAGATTTTAATAACACCAGAAGATCAATGTTATCAGAGAATTCTTTGGAGATCAAATCCTTCAGAACATATTCAATCTTATGATCTCTGTACAGTCACATATGGAACTGCTTGTGCCCCATACCTCTCAATCAGATGCTTACATCAACTAGCAGATGACGTCAAGAAGCAGTATCCAGAAATTAGTAGAATTTTAAAAGAAGATTTTTATGTTGACGATCTTATCTCAGGCGCAGATACAATTGAAAATGCTAAGCAAATAAAACAGGATTTAGAACATGTAATGAGTCGATCAGGATTCAACCTAAGAAAGTGGTCATCAAATTCAAAAGAGCTTATCAGCGATCAGTCTCAAACTGAAGTATCAATTCAGTCCAAGGACAATACTGTTAATCTTTTAGGAATGCAATGGAATCCTCACCATGATACATATCTATATTCATTGAATGTGACAAATATACCTACACCATTGACGAAGAGAATCATTTTATCAGAAGTAGCAAAACTCTATGATCCCTTAGGATTTTTATGTCCAGCAGTTACAAAAGCAAAATTAATCCTTCAAGACACTTGGTCACAATGCAAGAGTTGGGATGACGAGGTTCCTCAGCAAATAGCAAACGACTTCCATCAACATAGAAACGGACTTCAACATTTCAAAAATATCACCATTCCCAGACCGCTGATTTCATTTGAACAAAATGCAACACATGATTTAGTAGGATTTTGCGATGCTTCGGAGAAAGCATCTGCAGGAGTACTTTACATGAGAAGTGTCTCGTCAACACAAACAACAGTAAGATTAATCATGGCAAAATCAAAAATCACCCCCTTAAAGAAGAGTTCAATTCCACGACTAGAGCTATGTGGAGCGCTATTATTAGCGAAGATGGTAGCAAAGATCAAACCTTATCTACCAATTGAAAATACATACCTGTTTACGGACTCAACTGTAGTCTTAGCTTGGATATCTAAAGATCCTATGAAGTGGAAAACCTTCGTTAGTAGCAGAGTATCTCAAATACAAGCATTAACAAACATTTCTCAATGGAAACACGTTAAATCGGAAGAAAACCCAGCAGACATTGCATCAAGAGGAATTTCAGGAGAAAAACTCACAAAAGAACAGAAATGGTGGTCAGGCCCTCAATGGCTTTCTGAACCTCAAGCGTTGAACAACAAGAATGATCTTGAAAATTATTGTTTCGATTCAAATACAATTCCTGAAACAAGAACAATTAAATGTGCTTTAACAACTAAAGAAGAAGAAGACGAATGGTATCTCAAATTTAATTCTTATACAAAAACTATTCGAGTAACAGCTTACTGCATGAGATACTTAAAAAACATCAAAAGGTGTAATATATCAGGTCCTTTATCAGTGCATGAACTGGAAGACGCACACAGATGCATTGTGAAACATATTCAACAATTGAGCTTTCCAGATGATATGAGAAATTTACAAGATAAAGGAAGAGTAAAAAAGAACAGCAAACTTTTAAGTTTGAATCCTTTTATTGATGAACATGGAATCTTGAGAGTTGGTGGCCGGATCCAAAATTCGAACCTACACTACAACAAAACTCATCAAATTATTTTACCTGCAAATCACTCATTTGTAAAAACTTATTTAACTCATACTCATGAAAAGTATTTCCATGCGGGGATTCAATTTATCACGAATGATGTGAGACAAAAATATTGGCTTGTTGGTAATGTGAGAAATCAAATACGCAGTATTGTAAGAAGATGTGTAAAATGTATAAAATTCAATGGAACACCAATTTGTCCTCTAATGGGAAACCTACCATCATCGAGAGTTACACTGACAAAACCATTTTTTGAAACTGGATGTGACTATGCAGGTCCTTTCTTGACGAAACAAATAGGAGGACGTTGCAAAACTTTAAGGAAAACTTACTTGGCAATATTCATTTGCATGAGCGTAAAAGCTGTACATATGGAATTAGTTTCAGACTTATCAACAGAAGCTTTTTTAGCAGCGCTTAACAGATTTATTTCAAGGAGAGGCCTACCGAAAGACATATACTCGGACAATGGCACAAACTTTGTAGGAGCCGACAACAGTCTAAAGAAGTTTTTCAAAGATTCAAGTAATGAAATTCATGACAAATCTGCCACAAAAGGAATAAACTGGCATTTTATCCCTCCAAGCTCCCCTCACATGGGTGGACTATGGGAATCAGCAGTTAAATCAGCCAAACATCACTTGAAGCGAGTACTTGGAGATCACATTTTGACGTTTGAAGAATTGAACACGCTTGTGATTCAAATAGAAGCGATACTCAATTCTAGACCTATTTGCAGACTTTCAAGTGACCAATCTGAAACAGACATTTTGACCCCAGGACACTTCATTACTGGTGATACTTTGACAGCCCTTCCTGACAAAAGTGCAGAAAACGGCCCAATCAACTACAATAAAAGATGGCAACTAGTTCAAAAACTGAGAAGAGACTTTTGGAAAAGATGGCATGTTGAATATTTGCACACCCTTCAACAACGGCAAAAATGGAAAACCAAACAAGAAAATATCAAAGTTGGAGATGTAGTTTTAATCAAAGAAGACAATGTGCAACCAATGAAATACCCAATTGCAATAGTTAACCAAATTTATCCTGACAAACACAATACAGTTAGATCGGTGGACTTGGAAACTATAAAAGGAATATTTAGAAGACCAGTTGTGAAAATCATTAAACTTCCCACCGATAAAGACAATCACTAATTTCCTGCCGGAAGAATGTATATAGTAATAATATCAATTTTTAATGTAATGTCAAAAATATCAAGTTATCAGCTGTTTGTACATTTCAATATGTTTTTTCTCTGTATTGTTAGAATAATTTCAATTCATTACAGTCCATTATTTTGTTCAAACAACATCGTGCATTATTTTCAGTGTTTTAGTTTTATTCATTTCCAACTAGGATAATAAATGGTTCCATAGAATTGGCACAAACTTTCCACCATATTAAACACTAAAAATTCAAAACTTTGAAAATTATTAGTTTTATTCCCAATTTTTTTGTCATATCTCAAAAACTAGTAGTCAAGTTAGAGACATGCGGTTTACTAAAGTAGTTTTAATTGTAATACACATCTTTACAGAAAATATAATCAAAAACGTTAGATCTGTTTTTGACAAAATTCCATTTTTGTATGTTTTTGGCCATACAAATAAAAAAAAATTAAAATTTCAAAACAGTTAAATACGGCCTGGAGATATTGGCTAAATACACCACCATACCAAATTTCATAACAATTGATCCATCCATTTGCTCTTAAGCGAAATACACTTACTCACAGACACTACATACGGATAGACATACAAAGTTTTTTTGTGTCCCCTGAACTCCTTTTTGGGTTCAGGGGACCTTAAAATGGATTTTTAGACCAACTTGTAAAACAAATTTTTTTAACGATCAGAATACTTTCTCTATGCTAACGCATATGGGGAAAAGTAAAAATTATTAAAACGTATAATAAAATTTTAAAATTCATATTTCATAACGTAAAATTAAACGATGGAAACTATGGAGTGATTAAAACTTTTGTAGGCATCTTAGTTTCTCAGTAAATAACATTCAAACTCGGGTACACATACTTTCTAGGCCAACAGTAATTCCGGTGGACAGCATTAGAAATACAACAGTTCATGGCTATAATTAATTTACCTTTTAAAATAGTGTTTAATATTTAATATTACTTGACATTTTAGTATTTAGTAAGTACAATTATTTATATTGGTTGCTAACAGTTTTTTCAATATTTTGGTTCAAGAGAACACAATTGATAAAGTTAATAGAATGTTTGACGACTAAATATTTTTGATTTGAGTAATATTCAATAATTGAAATTATTTACTATATTATAGTTACTGACATTTTGTACGAAGTGCGTATTTCGAGTGCAGTATTCGTTGGCAGCTTTACATGTATTCAGCCATTCAATGGTTCTACTGATTTTGGATCGCAAATGGTTCACCATCAATCGTTATTTTGTTTGTTGTTTGATGTTCTATTGTGGTGGCTCCAGGTATGTTTAGGATTATGATGGCTGCTGGTACGTTTTGGGATGTGCTGTTAAAAATAAAAAAGTGTATGTTAAAATAAAGAAACAGCCAATTTTATGTTCTATGTATAAAAAACTACGTTTATTCTTACCAATACGTACTCTTCTGGTGTCTATTTGAACGGATAGTAGCAGTCCCACATATTTTCTTTGGACAAAACTTCTGGGATCACCATTTCACTGGGACTTTTAGACAATCTCAATTTGGAATGAACCAGCAAATATCACCTATTAAAAGTCAAACAGCTGATGTCTACACCACAACTACAGTTAACTCAAGGGGAAGCATTGCGAGGTTATGGTAATAACATAACTATCGAAGAGAACAAAAACCCGTGCTTTTAGAGTCAACTCCATCCAAACAGTCAATGTTTCCTTATAAAACATACATTTATATAATATAATTTTCAGCTGGTAAATTCGTACTAAACATACACTCCAGACATTTTTTAGACTATTATTTTTTATAAATACCAGGACTAAACAAATAAAAATCCAAACATTCACTCTAGAAATAGTTGTTGAAACTTAAAATACTGTATTACTATCTATTTAAATGTTTCAATTGATTATTCGCAAGGACAAAGGCGGAACACACGGTATCCTGACTAACGACTAGGCAAAGGTCACCGTTAGTTGACCTTGATCTTGCAGTATTTTATTACAACTAGGCGACGGTTCATATCAAGTAAATTAGAAATTTTAATCTATTACATAACATAGTATGCAATATCTGAAGCATGATTGTGTGGTATTGAGCAGGGAAGGGCGGTGGTTATGTGTGGTGTGCTGTTTGGTTAGGATGGCTATATTTCTTTGTGTAACATATATAAGTTATTGATCAACATTTTCAGAGTAGACATAATAGTCCCAACTTTGTTCTTTGTAATTAAGAAGTTTTATATTATGTACTAGCGTACGTGAAGCAGGTGATTAGAGCACTGTGCGATCTAAGTGTATGCTCTAAATAAATCAACTCGGTATCAATGGGAAGGTGAGATGGCTCCCAGGAGTTATTATCGATGGGAGGGCGAGAGGGCTGCCAGGAGTTATTATCGATGGGAGTGCGAGAGGGCTGCCAGGAGTTATTATCGATGGGAGGGCGAGAGGGCTGCCTGGAGTTATTATCGATGGGAGGGCGAGAGGGCTGCCTGGAGTTATTATCAATGCTGCCTGGAGTTATTATCGATGCTGCCGGGAGTTATTATCGATGGGAGGGCGAGAGGGCTGCCAGGAGTTATTATCAATGGAAGGGCGAGAGGGCTGCCAGGAGTTATTATCGATGGGAGGGCGAAAGGGCTGCTAGGAGTTATTATAGATGGGAGGGTGAGAGGGTCGCCAGGAGTTGTTATTGGTATCTGGGTAGGTTGGCCACCTTGAGTCAGTACCGATGGGAGGGTGGGCGTTATTACCGATGGAAGGGCGAGAGGTATGCCAGGACTCGTTATTGATGGGAGTGCGGGTGGACCGTCGGGACGGTGCAGAATCAAAATTTTCGTGTCCCAAAGTATCCATGTCTCAACATTTCCGAATTCCAGAAGAACCCTAACTAGCCCCACTTACCAGGTAGTCCCATTATTGCCACTCGACTACGCTCCCTCACTAGTAGGTAGTCTGATACCAAGTAGACATTTTAATCTAAGTTTAATAAATAAAATAATGTTGTACCAAAATATAAATTATTTTTATTTAAATTTGAGTTAAAGCTCTGCTTTTACTAATCTCACTTCTGTTTTCAACTGATGATGGTCTTTCGAGACAGAAATCGATCTTGAAAATTAAAAACACCAAAAAAGATTGCTAAGTGTTGTTCTTTTTATATATATAAATATATTAAGCAATCTAATAGCTACAAATGCCAAACAATCTCACTTGCTTGATTTTTCGATAAAACTGTTGTGTGATTTATCGATAGAGTATGAATGGCATGCAATATCTCTTGATTATTCGTTGCCATAACATTTTTCTTAATATCTCATTTTTAAGGTCCATATAATCCACATCTAAATTGTTGGTCCTTTAATTTATTTGTAATTAATTACTGTTTAAAATGTGAGAATCAACATGACATAGTTTGGGCATAGTAATAATGATTATAATCATTACAGGTTATAATCATTATTACCACGTTATATTTTAAATAAATGTAGCCTTTTACCGCATAAATATAATACGAGGTACAACAAATATTTCTTTGTTTCTTATGGGAGAACACATTTATGGTAGTGGATTCAACAAAGCCTTACATCTGCACACTTTCACTCTTTTCTACACCAATTTCATAATACTAATGAGTTTACACATACTTGTAAAGATGTGGGACGTGGACATAAGTATATTCGGACCCTCTATAGGCTATTATTATTATTTTACATAATAGGCCATGTTGTCAGGCATATTATTCATATAGTAGGTTTCCTCAACGGTTAGCAACCACAAGTGTCAAACCACCCCATCCCCCACCCACCCTTAGGCCTTCGGAAATGTTGAGCCGTATTAGCGCTGCATACTTCTAACCGAAATTTTGAGACAGTTTCTTGCTTATTTCATTCACGGAAATTTTGGGACGACACGGTCAGGACTCGTTATTGATGGGAGGGCGGGCGGACCGTCAGGACTCGTTATTGATGGGAGGGCGAGTGGACTGTTAGGACTCGTTATTGATGGGAGGGCGGTTGGACCGTCAGAACTCGTTATTGATGGGAGGGTGAGTGGACTATCAGGACTCGTTATTGATGGGAGAGCGAGTGGACCGCCAGAACTCGTTATTGATGGGAGGGCGAGTGGACTATCAGGACTCGTTATTGATGGGAGGGCAGATTGGCCACCAAGAGTCGTGATATATGATTCTTACAAAAATGTAATTAAGGATTCAAAATGAATAACAATAATATTGAACGATTTAAAAAATATTCGAAATAATAATCATAATACTGAAAAAGTTAATATAGAACATTCGTATCATAAAACAATAAAAATAATATTCTTATTTCCAACTACGAATTGAGAGATGAATTATGTAATAAATCAACTAAAACTTCAAAACAGGTTTTGATATACCATCTTAACTATTTAAGGGATGCTATGAAAAGCTATAAATTAGTTAAGGATACATTTTTAATAAATTCATAGAATAAGGTTCATTTACGCTAACTCTTGAAATAAAAAACAATTCCTTTATGCAAGCAGGGTTCTCCTGACGGTACTAATAACTGTCGACTTATTGGTTATTTATTAATATTATTGGTTATTTATTAATAGCCCAACAGCCAGGGCAACTAGGGACCTACAGATTTACGTGGAATTCGAACCACGTAGTGTTGGTCGTATTAATGACATTGTTAAAACCACTACTCATTCTAAAATATTTTTATTTATGCTGGCGATATTACCTGATGGGTATGATGGGATACCAGTAAACGGAAATAGCGCTAAAACCTTTTTTTGCCATGAAGGATCACCAAAATAGTATAATCACACAGAGTAAAACATTGTTTTATATGTTAGTATTCTTTCTATTAAATAGTATACATTCTTAAATAATATAGCATTGAATTAAGGCTCCAACACCCTTAAATAAAATAGATAATACTTCCTAAATGAAAATATCTCTAGTACCTTCTGCCATCTTCAAATGTATGTGGAACTATCTGAATATGCTGCATGAATAGTAGAAATGTATGAATAATAACACACGTAAGACAAAATTAATAAATATTCATCTTTATACTATTTCGTTCATATTATAAAAAAGGCTCAGTTAACGGGAAATATTTAAAAATTAAATGTTTTTCATTTATTAATCAACTGTTTGTAGGCTTTTGACATTACAACGGACAATATGAACACTGTTTACCAAGGATCAAGTAGTTAACCAATTAAAGCAGTTTTTTTACGTTAACATTTTTATAAAATTAGCTTTGCCTTATTTAGCCGGAATAAATAACATAGAAAAACGTCAATAAATAGAACTACTCTAATTATTCTAATTGGGGTAATGCGGAAAATGTATGTGCAAAAAAATCCGCAATGGTGTTGGTTAACAAGCACATATGGTCAGACAAGTAAAAGTATAACAAGTCAAGTCCCAATCAAGCCCATTTAAAATTAATAGAATAATTGGTTGTCCTTGGCTAAATGATCGAATATCAGCTACTGTCGTCTGTATGGGGTTTTTTCAGGACCAAGGTCAAGGGCCGGGATTACATAAGACTGGAAGAGAGTGTGTGGCCTCGGTCTGCGGCCCTCGCCTTGGCTCTGCCTCGGTATGTAAAATTCGCTCAAACATAGAGCCGTGTTGATGGGCGGGATTTGCGAGAATTTCACAGCATTTTAGCTAAGAAACGTTCATAGAAGAATTTTTCTTTTATATACACAGGATGTTTCAAAATTACATTACATAATTATGAATTAATAAATAGTGCAAGAAATAAATGTCTATAATACATGCTCCAAAAAGTGCTTCGTTTGGTCTGTATGTATGTATATATGTTTGTGATTTTTACGTAAACAAATTATGACTCAAATGATTGTAATTTAGCATTTTTAACAATAGAGGATTTTAATTGTGCAATTTCTCTGGTACCGGTGCTCTTTTCGGGGGTTCCAGAAATGTTGTCAAATACCTACTATTTTCTCGAACTCTGCAGTTCTAGTCACAGAGTATATATGTCGAGATCTTGGTCTACCAGAACTACTGTGTTGATTGGACGTAAATGAAACAGTTCCAGAAAGACGTTGGTATATGGTTGAAAATGTTTTTGCGCATGGACATATTCAGTTCGGGAAGCTTGATACAACCGTCTAGCTTAAGAACTATTGCAGCGTCTAGCCCATACATTAAATGCATGTCAGCTAATTCAGGAAATGAATAGACATTAGTATTCCTGCCATTTCAACAAATCAAATAAAAAAAATAATAAATTACTAAAAAACGTTTCAAATCGTAAAAACACAATGGAAACATGTTAACAAAACAAGCGCTTACTATTGTTTTACTCAACAATACTTTCATTCTAAAAAGGAAATCAACTAAAATAAGAACAGCTGTTAAAAGAGTTTATTTAGTTATGTGTAAAGAGAGTATTAATAAAGTTGTAAAACTTGTAAAATGATATTGTTAATACAATTCCAATATCTCTGTTATTTGTAAACCGATAATTACGATTGCGATGACACACGTTTTGTTGTGTAACAAACCGTTTCCCATTTGTTTTCATGAACATACCATACACCATACAAGTACTATACACATTACAACTTAGCATTAAAATTTCAACTTTTAATCGGCCGCCATTTTGATACTTGCCATCATTACGTAAAAATTACCAATCACGACGTTTCGATTTGGTAGAACTCAAACCTTTTTCAAGTACTAAAAACTAAATTACATCTACTCAAACGTGTTATAAAACTACGTTCTTAAACTAATAAACTTAGTTCTTAAACTAATAAACTTAGTTTATTATTTTAAGAACGTAGTTTAGTAACATGTTTTTGTAGATGTAATTTAGTTTTTAGCACTTGAAAAAGATTTGGGTTCTACCAAATCGAACGACGTGATTGGTAATTTTTACGTAATGATGGCAAATGTCCAACAACATTTCAAAAACAAAACTTTGAAACTAGTAAAGATATTTTATTCAACTTTTGTCAGGTCTAAAATATAAAATTAGTCATAGAAAATGACAATCATGTAGATTAAAGAATTATTGACTTATGAGTTTTTTTTTCGTAAAATTCACAAAGAAATTTTCAAACACAAAACCAAGAATTTTTAGGCCGTTTGTTTACGGAAACTTTCTTCTTTGTTTTAGCATGATTAACCATTTCCTAATTTTGTTTAAAGGTGATTTTGGAACACGCAGTAGGCCTATGTATTTTAGGCTCATAGTATTATGTCAACAGTGTACAAAAAACTCGTTAGTTTATATACTGTTTTGTTCACAAACAAGATTCACTAGAATAATTCAAAAAAAGTTACTCAGAATTGCAAAGTAGCCAAACAACGAAGATAAGAAAAAAAACCAAACACAGATGATGTTTCTGTGAAGATTATTTTAATTCCAGACACATTATATAACTGTTTGTTATATATAACAGCCAAGCCACTTCCTTCAATAGAATAAAATGTATAATATATGTTAATCCAAGTTAGAAGCTATCTGCGTGCCAAATTCCATACACTCAGCCGTTCTTGCGTGAATGAGTAACACAGAACCAAACAATGTACTTATACATCTTTAACTATAAAAGGCAAAGCTCTGGCTGACTCACTCATAACTAATTCTCCAACTTCCCATGTAGATAGAGAGCTGACATTTTGTACACTGTTTCTTTGGGTCATAAACAAGACAACTAAAGCATTTTCATCTTGATAAAATACTCCTAAGGAGTATAAACCACCCCTAAAAGATAACGATTAACATTGGGTTGATTATAGTAAATTAATAACAGATGTTCTTTAAATAAACATGTTTATTTTGTATGTTTGACATTACACTATTGATGCGTTAAAAGTTTAATCTTCAGCTGTTAAACAAAATCAAACGAACACTCGTGAATAGGCTAACTAATACCATTGAGTATGTATACTAATAAATTGCTAGCAAAGCAAGTAGAGTGAGTTAAATACTATAAATACATTTATTATCGTGATTTTACGTTGTACAATAAGTCTACTATTACTTGTAGTCAAAAGTCACATGCCGAGGCTGAAGGCCGAGGTTTTGGGCGTAGCGAGTGTCGGGGTTGGCACGCGAATATAATTTTTTCGCTTACATTTCCTATCACATATTCTTTATAAATACTCACTGAGCTTATTGCAATAAAAATTCTCCAATATAATATGAATACTCTTAAATATGGCAATGTGATTACTCAAATTATATATCGTATTTCGTCCTGATTACGAATAAGACGAGGTCTTTACAATGTAATTGCAATTAAAATTTGCCGATTTCAGTAAGGTAAAGTTTTCTTAGGGCTAGGTTGGATAGATTGGTTATGTTATGTTAGGTTTGTTTATGTTGTTAGGTTTGGTTAGGTTAGGTAAACCTATGAACTTTGAAGGGTTTTAACCAACTATGCTACAAACCAATTAATCCTAACATAATCTAAACAAACATAACCTAACCTATCAATATCCAACCTAGCCCTATCCCAACAGAACGTAACCTTACTGAAATCGGCACTAACGTGCTTAATAATGGTTTTATTGTAAAAACCTTGTGATATTCATGATCAGGGAAATATTCTGCACAATTCTAGCACCCACATCAATATATTTACAAACTAATATATTTTTTAATTTTTCCTAAGTATCGTAATTTTTATTAGTACCATAGATTA
Source organism: Stictocephala bisonia (assembly GCA_035578905.1). Taxonomy (NCBI): domain Eukaryota; kingdom Metazoa; phylum Arthropoda; class Insecta; order Hemiptera; family Membracidae; genus Stictocephala; species Stictocephala bisonia. The sequence continues at coordinate 108,133 of JAQJVL010001169.1, forward strand.
CATTTCTCGGTTCTTCGTAGATATAATCTTGTTTCTCAACTATATATCTACTATGAAAAAATGTTCACCTGAAAAATCGACAAGAACCCAGTTCTATATAGTTGCTATATAGATTTATTTAAACAGATAGTTCCCTTTCCGAGAGCGATAGAACTTGATATCATGATTTAACTATCAGATTTTCGAATACTGTATCTTCACCTTTACGAAGTGATCCTCTTTTTCATTAATTCGTACATACTTTGATCAACATTTTGAATTGTTGTGTATTATGAATATTATTAGCATTGATTGAAGTATTTTCAAGATATGTTATTTTTAATTATTAATCTATTTTTTAATTCGTAGCCATAAAAAACTATCTTATTAACAGCTGCTTTTATTTGAAATACAACATTTCCAGTCTCAATGTAAACTAATAACATAAAATATCGTATAATGAATATTAGACTGGCCGGTGACGTCATGACATCAAATCAAATCATGGCTGAAACATCTGGGAGCAGTGTACAAATTATAACAAACACTTTGACGTGATCGGTAACGAACTATCTAGAATATATCTTGACAATCATTTCACGTAAATTAAAGCTATAAAAGTAGTTTTTTTAATGTGATAACATATATTCATTTTCTCAATTCCATTATATATATACTGTACATTAATCTAATGATGAGTACACATGTTACAACCGTCCTGTAAAATGATGCATACAGTACTATCCATGTCAAGGATGTTGTCTTTATTAATTATATTGTTTGACGTTTCAGGGAGAGGCGTCAGACAAGTTATGAAATCGAACGTTCGCCGTCATGGAACGGTGTTTCGATGTCCTCGTATGGATGTCTGAATCAATTGCGTTTAAAATTAATTGTCAATAAAGTTGCACATTTAATGAGCTAAAATATGTAATATATAAATACTGTAAATTTTAAATTTTTTTTTTCTTTTGCTTTTTATTTGTGTAGGTTCTAAATGATTACACTTCTGAATGCTGCTGTAATTTAATTAATTGACATTAGGACTAAAAACAATCGAGTGGCTGTAATATTGTAGAGGCTATTTTAGTTGCCAATTATGATGAAACAATGGAACAATGATGAGTGTGCATTACTCTAACCACTTAGGCAACAACTCCTAGCTCCTTAAAAAGCATACTAAATTACACTAAAGTGTTGTGAAAGTCTAGATAATCTCGAAATGTGTTATCTGCATCTTGCTAGTAGACGTAAGGTTAGTATTGCCTAATTCAGCTCCTCTCACTTTCAAAAATATGAATATGTAGTTTAAAACTAGAACAGTTGTTACTTTTGTGTCTGCTTGCAGGTAAATATAAATAAAACAACAAAACAAAAATTTTGAGCAATGTTGTACACGAACCAATCAACATTCTTAAGTACTAGTCACTTTTTATGAGCAAGGATTAAATTTCATCATAAATACGTACTTTGAATTCTGTTTGGGTGGAGTTGGAAAAAAAACCCACTGCAAAGTAGATTATTTTATTTAAAGAAAGCACAATATCTCACGAAAGTTTACTAAATATATTAAAATATGAATTCTCAGACAAAGCAGTTAAATTAATCCAATCCTATATCCAAAACCGATATTATTCTGTATTTGTTAGGGGTAAATACTCAAAAAAATTATCCATTAAAAATGGTGTTCCACAGGGATCCATTTTGGGACCAACCTTATTTATTATTTATATAAATGATTTAACAAATTGTATTACAGAGCAGTTATTATATGCTGATGATATTTGACTCATTAAGGAAGGCTTCAATTACAATCATTTATACGAAGAAAAAAAACAAATTATTAGCAAATGTTGTTCAGAAAATAAATTAACAATCAATACGAATAAAACACATGAAATAGTATTTTCATCGGATAAAATAAATAAATAAAGAACTGAAATTTTAAGAGTAATTATTTATACATTTATAACGTACAATCACATATTACCTGGAACGCCCATACTAATTATATATTTAAAAAATATCAAAGTAATTGTTGATCTACGAATAATTAAACATCATTGTAAATACATATCTTTTATTAATAGTCTACCGTTCACTCACGCACAGCCACTTACCTTACTGCTCTCTATTCTGGGACTGGGGTAACAATCCTGGTGCCTTTAAAATCTTTAAATTACGAAAAAAAGGTCATCAGAATAATACATAATATTCCCCAAAAGACAAGCTGTAAACCGTTCTTTAATGAACTTAAAACTATGTCTTTACCTTCTTTATATGTTTTTCACTGCTTATTATATATAAACCAAAATATTTATAAATTTACAGTTCAAAGTAGTATGCATAACTACTCTATAAGAAACAAAGAAATATAAGAAGAAATTATTATACACATTATAAATTAATACATAGTTTTTAAAACAACTCAATTAAAATTTTAAATAAATTACCAATACACATAAGAAATCTAAAAGACGATAATTTCAAGAAAACATTAAAAAATTACTTGATCAGAAATTGTGTATATTGAATAGAAGATTTTAAATTTCAATAACTGTAAGAATATTATCAACTATTTGTAATTCTTTTTTAATATTTTTATTTTACATTTATTTTTGTATTAATTTACTACATTATATATTGTATGTCTAATACTTTTTTATTAAGTGAAGACAATAAAGATTATTATAAAATTGCTCCATCTCAAATATAATGAAAGACGTACAAACACATGTATAAAGAGCTCCCATCTCATGTATAATGGAAGACGTACAATCACATGTATAAAGAGCTCCTATCTCAAGTATAATAACAGACGTACAATCACATATATAAAGAGCTCCAATCTCATGTATAATGAAAGACATACAATCACATGAATATAGACCTCCCATCTCATGAATAATGAAAAACGTACATTCACATGTCGAAAGACGCAAAATCACATGTATAAAGAGCTCCTATCACATGTATAATGAAAGACGTACAATCACATGTATAAAGAACTCCCATCATATGTATAATGAAAAACGTACAATCACATGTATAAAGAGCTCCCATCTCAAGTATAATGAAAGACGTACAATCACATGTATAAAGAGCCCCATCTCAAGTATAATGAAAGACGTACAATCACATGTATAAAGAGCTCCCGACTCAAGTATAATGAAAGAAGTACAATCACATGTATAAAGAGCTCCCATCTCAAGTATAATGAAAGACGTACAATCACATGTATAAAGAGCTCCCATCTCAAGTATAATGAAAGACGTACAATCACATGTATAAAGAGCTCCCATCACATGTATAATGAAAGACGTACAATCACATGTATAAAGACCTCCCATCTCATGAATAATGAAAAACGTACATTCACATGTCGAAAGACGTACAATCACATGTATAAAGAGCTCCCATCTCAAGTATAATGAAAGACGTACAATCACATGTATAAAGAGCTCCCATCTCATGTATAATGAAAGACGTGCAATCACATGAATAAAGACCTCCCATCTCATGAATAATGAAAGACGTACAATCACATGTATAAAAAGCCCCATCTCAAGTATAATGAAAGACGTACAATCACATGTATAAAGAGCTCCCGACTCAAGTATAATGAAAGAAGTACAATCACATGTATAAAGAGCTCCCATCTCAAGTATAATGAAAGACGTGCAATCACATGTATAAAGACCTCCCATCTCAAGTATAATGAAAGACGTACAATCACATGTATAAAGAGCTCCCATCACATGTATAATGAAAGACGTACAATCACATGTATAAAGACCTCCCATCTCATGAATAATGAAAAACGTACATTCACATGTCGAAAGACGTACAATCACATGTATAAAGAGCTCCCATCTCAAGTATAATAACAGACGTACAATCACATGTATAAAGAGCTCCCATCTCATGTATAATGAAAGACGTGCAATCACATGAATAAAGACCTCCTATCTCATGAATAATGAAAGACGTACAATCACATGTATAATGAGCTCCCATCATATGTATAATAAAAGACGCAAAATCACATGTATATAGAGCTCCTATCACATGTATAATGAAAGACGTACAATCACATGTATAAAGAGCTCCCATCTCAAGTATAATGAAAGACGTACAATCACATGTATAAAGAGCCCCATCTCAAGTATAATGAAAGACGTACAATCACATGTATAAAGAGCTCCCGACTCAAGTATAATGAAAGAAGTACAAGCACATGTATAAAGAGCTCCCATCTCAAGTATAATGAAAGACGTACAATCACATGACGTATAAAGACCTCCCATCTCAAGTATAATGAAAGACGTACAATCACATGTATAAAGAGCTCCCATCACATGTATAATGAAAGACGTACAATCACATGTATAAAGACCTCCCATCTCATGAATAATGAAAAACGTACATTCACATGTCGAATGACGTACAATCACATGTATAAAGAGCTCCCATCTCAAGTATAATAACAGACGTACAATCACATGTATAAAGAGCTCCCATCTCATGTATAATGAAAGACGTGCAATCACATGAATAAAGACCTCCCATCTCATTAATAATGAAAGACGTACAATCACATGTATAATGAGCTCCCATCATATGTATAATAAAAGACGCAAAATAACATGTATAAAGAGCTCCTATCACATGTATAATGAAAGACGTACAATCACATGTATAAAGAGCTCCCATCTCAAGTATAATGAAAGACGTACAATCACATGTATAAAGAGCTCCCATCATATGTATAATGAAAAACGTACAATCACATGTATAAAGAGCTCCCATCTCAAGTATAATGAAAGACGTAGAATCACATGTATAAAGAGCCCCATCTCAAGTATAATGAAAGACGTACAATCACATGTATAAAGAGCTCCCGACCCAAGTATAATGAAAGAAGTACAATCACATGTATAAAGAGCTCGCATCTCAAGTATAATGAAAGACGTACAATCACATGTTTAAAGACCTCCCATCTCAAGTATAATGAAAGACGTACAATCACATGTATAAAGAGCTTCCATCACATGTATAATGAAAGACGTACAATCACATGTATAAAGACCTCCCATCTCATGAATAATGAAAAACGTACATTCACATGTCGAAAGACGTACAATCACATGTATAAAGAGCTCCCATCTCAAGTATAATAACAGACGTACAATCACATGTATAAAGAGCTCTCATCTCAAGTATAATAACAGACGTACAATCACATGTATAAAGAGCTCCCATCTCAAGTATAATGAAAGACGTACAATCACATGTATAAAGAGCCCCATCTCAAGTATAATGAAAAACGTACAATCACATGTATAAAGAGCTCCCGACTCAAGTATAATGAAAGAAGTACAATCACATGTATAAAGAGCTCCCATCTCAAGTATAATGAAAGACGTACAATCACATGTATAAAAACCTCCCATCTCAAGTATAATGAAAGACGTACAATCACATTGTATAAAGAGCTCCCATCACATGTATAATGAAAGACGTACAATCACATGTATAAAGAGCTCCCATCACATGTATAATGAAAGACGTACAATCACATGTATAAAGAGCTCCCATCACATGTATAATGAAAGACGTACAATCACATGTATAAAGAGCTCCCATCTCAAGTATAATGAAAGACGTACAATCACATGTATAAAGAGCTCCCATCACATGTATAATGAAAGACGTACAATCACATGTATAAAGAGCTCCCACATCTTGTATAATGAAAGAAATACAAGCAAATGTCTAAAGATGTCCCATTACATGTACAATGAAGGGCGAATGCCTACAATCAGAAGTACAAAGAAGATTTTAATCAAAGGCTTAGTTGAGAGTTTATCTATTAAACAATTGGAGATATATATAGTGGTTTTGACAATAATGTTATTCCTATGAATAAAAAATGTGTAGGAATAGTTAACAAACAACAACTTTAAAATGAGTAAAAATGAAGATTAATAATAAAGTTTTAAAGTTAAAACATATATATTAACTTAGAACTTAGGCTTAAGGCTGAGTGGAGTCTCAGAGAAACCACTGAGGATGCCACATCACAGTATGGGCGAAACGTCTGGTCATCTTGCAAATATTGTAGATAGTACCTTGACGCGGTTGTCACCGAAAACTGTAGATTCTAGTTATATATATTAACTCCCGTAAAATAATTCAATTGATTAAAGTGGGTCCTCTTGTTGATTTTTTAATATTTTGTTCACATATTTTATAGGCTGAATGGCCAAGCTTTTCTTTAAGTATAAGGGCTCCAATGCACAACATGCATTGAGTAATTTTGCCAAATGGCCAAAATATGTCTTCCAGAAATATAAAACCATTAAAGAGCTACATAAGTGCCTATATATGTTTGTTTGGTTACCATTTGAATAAGAAAGAACTGCAGTGTGCTTAGTCGTCAGCGATGTCTCCGACAGTTAATACCCCGACTGTACTCGTATTACAAAAAAGTTGAAATAGCATGAATTTATTACGGATCACTATCAGTTATGAAACTAAAAAATATGTCGGTATGTTGAATTTAAGTATGGCATTGAATAAACAAATAGGAAGGTCAATCCACGTTGTCTAGTACTGAAGGTCGGCTTGTCAGTTCGGCAGACCTGTGCCCTTGAAGGGAGGTCTCGCAGACACGTGTCGGAGCGTGAGGCCTTCACCTCGAGTAGAGAATTCGATCGCTTCAATCTTTAAATTATGCTGGAACAAGTTTTTAGACATGATTTATTAACTGTTGGAGTTTTTAAATTAAATGTATTATTTGAGCCCCAAGGACTGTTACATAAGCTTTGATCCGTAACACCTACCAGACTATTCATTGCCTATAGTTGAGCACTGCAGTACGTTTGAAAATTAAATTAAATTTTATTATTGGTAAGTTCCTTGGAATGTTGATACTTAACAATTAAACTTACTTCGTAGGACTTTTAAAATGTTTATTTGCCCTCGTTATTGGGTTATTAAAAAATATCTCTTTCTGAGGGACAGTCGACCTATAGTCGATAAAATGACTGCACTATTTCACCTACTCTCATATTCACCCACATCACTTCGGTTATCATCTTACTATTGAATATTGTACAATAATGTGAGCAATTGACATATTTTAAGTGAAACAAAAACAAACTATACTTTATCAACTCTTGTTTACAATCAATTTTTTTTCTGATTCTCAATCAAATGTAAATAAACCAAACCACGCTAACCGAAAGTCATACACAGAAACTGTTTTTAAATGTTTAATATTCGAGTAATTTAATCAGAAAAATGTAGGCCTATAATTGATTCAAAGATTGATGAGGGAATCGGTACTTGTTGAATTTAATATAAAAAATTTATGCGTATACTATTTTAGTTATCTAAAACAATTTGCTGCGTTTTCATTAGCTAACAATGTACGGAAGCTTTTATCTGAAAATGGTTCCTGGTAAAAAAAATGTAGCCTACTACTTGGCTTAATCCCTTTACAAGGCGATACTAAATTGGATTTTGCATGCTTCAAGAAACAACCGGGAAATCAAGGGTCAATTTCCTAATCTTAACATTGAACTGGGAAATATTTTTTAATTATTAATCACGCAGTTGAGACACTGGGAAGTAAAATATTGTAACTGATATTTTTTGAAAATATAAAACGAGGTAACTAACATTTTGAGATGTTGTGGAACAAGATAAGCCTGAGATATCACTTAAATGTTACAAATTTGTGTTTGATTCTTAATTTTTAATTATTTTGTTGTTGTTTTTTTCATGAATTCCACTAGTCGCAGATGTCTTTTACCTATTTAAATAGTAATATGAAAATATCTTGTCAGTACTTTACATGTTTTTTCGTATTGAAGTCTGTTTTGCCATAAATTACTTTTGGTGTTTTACATTAACGTTAACATAAACATAATAAAAGTAAAACACAATTTTTTTAATTTGAATTGACTTTGAGAGCTGAAGAGGAGGTGAGTTGAGCTGCTAGAGAAACACGCTCCCTGCAAGAGGTCGCCTCCTTGCTCTTATTGACACTTCTTCTGGATCTGCAAAGTAAATTTTTTAAATATTAATTGAGTTCGATGCTGGAATGTAAGTTTTTTTGTGGAACTCATGTATCCAAACGGAGAAAAAAGTCTTTCAGAGCACTTACTTTTAAAAAGACTTGTTGACTTATTCTTTTTTAGCTTCCTGTAAAACTCGCCTCCATTCATCAGGACTATAACATACTTAACACTATCTCTCACAAACTACTAACTCTTCACATTGTAGCACCACAGGGAACACAACACTAACTACTAACTCTTCACATTGTAGCACCACAGAGAACACAACACTAACTACTAACTCTTCACATTGTAGCACCACAGAGAACACAACATTAACTACTAACTCTTTACATTGTAGCACCACAGAGAACACAACACTAACTACTAACTCTTCACATTGTAGCACCACAGAGAACACAAAACTAACTACTAACTCTTCACATTGTAACACCACAGGGAACACAACACTAACTACTAACTCTTCACATTGTAGCACCACAGAGAACACAACATTAACTACTAACTCTTTACATTGTAGCACCACAGAGAACACAACACTAACTACTAACTCTTCACATTGTAGCACCACAGAGAACACAACACTAACTACTAACTCTTCACATTGTAGTACCACAGAGAACACAACACTAACTACTAACTCTTCACATTGTAGCATCACAGGAACACAACACAAACTACTAACTATTCACATTGTAGCACCACAGAGAACACAACACAAACTACTAACTCTTCACATTGTAGCACCATAGAGAACACAACACAAACTACTAACTACTGTATTCACATTCTACCTAAGGGAACACAACACTAACTACTAACTCTTCACATTGTAGCATCACAGGAACACAACACAAACTACTAACTATTCACATTGTAGCACCACAGGGAACACAACACTAACTACTAACTATTCACATAGTACCACACAGGAACACAACACAAACTACTAACTCTTCACATTGTAGCACCACAGAGAACACAACACTAACTACTAACTCTTCACATTGTAGCACCACAGAGAACACAACATTAACTACTAACTCTTTACATTGTAGCACCACAGAGAACACAACACTAACTACTAACTCTTCACATTGTAACACCACAGGGAACACAACACTAACTACTAACTCTTCACATTGTAGCACCACAGAGAACACAACATTAACTACTAACTCTTTACATTGTAGCACCACAGAGAACACAACACTAACTACTAACTCTTCACATTATAGCACCACAGAGAACACAACACTAACTACTAACTCTTCACATTGCAGCACCACAGGGAACACAACACTAACTACTAACTCTTCACATTGTAGCACCATAGAGAACATAACACTAACTACTACCTATTCACATTGTAGCACCACAGGGAACACAACACTAACTACTAACTCTTCACATTGTAGCATCACAGGAACACAACACAAACTACTAACTATTCACATTGTAGCACCACAGGGAACATAACACAAACTACTAACTCTTCACATTGTAGCACCATAGAGAACACAACACTAACTACTACCTATTCACATTGTAGCACCACAGGGAACACAACACTAACTACTAACTCTTCACATTGTAGCATCACAGGAACACAACACAAACTACTAACTATTCACATTGTAGCACCACACGGAACACAACACTAACTACTAACTCTTCACATTGTAGCATCACAGGAACACAACACAAACTACTAACTCTTCACATTGTAGCACCACAGAGAACACAACACAAACTACTAACTCTTCACATTGTAGCACCACAGGGAACACAACACTAACTACTAACGCTTTACATTGTAGCACCACAGGGAACACAACACAAATTACTAACTCTTCACATTGTAGCACCACAGAGAACACAACACAAACTACTAACTCTTCACATTGTAGCACCATAGATAACACAACACTAACTACTACCTATTCACATTGTAGCACTACAGGGAACACAACACTAACTACTAACTCTTCACATTGTAGCACCACAGAGAACACAACACTAACTACTAACTCTTCACATTGTAGCATCACAGGAACACAACACTAACTACTAACTCTTCACATTGTAGCACCACAGAGAACACAACACAAACTACTAACTCTTCACATTGTAGCACCACAGGGAACACAACACTAACTAAAACTTACCTATAGATGAAACAATCAAGAAACAAGCGTCCAAAACCTATTTTGCCCTCCATAGGTAGTTGCCCTCCATCAAATATGCATGGTTTTCTTCATATTTGATTGTAGGGCTCCTTTTTACTGGACTTAAAGGTTTCAATGATAATCTAATGCAGTTATTATATCTAAGGCTAAGGCCGAGGTATATCGAGCCACTGACTACAAATAGAATCTATCTGTAGTCATTGCACGAGCACAGCGAAGTGACGGGGTTGGCATGCGAAGCGTCCCCAAATAAAATATATTACGGTTTTATATATATTCGAAATTTGTAACATAACATTTTGCTCTAAAAAGACTAGGGTCCCTAATACTGGCATGTTTTATAATTTGACCCATCTAAATTACAAATTTCAAGTTTATAGTCTGTTTGGAAGTGGGCAAATAGTTATTTCAGTAAATCAGTGAACTAAGCCAATCAAGTCTTAGAGTTAAAATTTAAAGGAAAACATATAATTTTATCCAATGAATTGTAAAAGATACTTCAGGCTTTATAATGTAGCAATAACAAAATACATTAATAATATACTAATCCTTGAAAAAAGGCTAGTTATACTACATGGACCCATTATGGTGTAAAGCATTGTGCTACAGAAGTTATCAAGTTTTACTTCTGTCTATTTTAAGAGATATTATTACATACTTGAGACAAGAGATGGCTTATTGTGTATTTTTCCTAGTTAGTGATGAGCTGAGAAATAATGCAGCAACAAAGATGTATCTTTTCTACTTAAAATAGGCTCAGCAGAATTAAAAAAAAAATACATGCATAGACAACTCTGACTAGTCGTGTCATAAAAAGTATGAAAACTAACTATATTTCATATTTTATACTCAAGTGGGTCCAAGAAACAAAGAGTTTAGTTTTTACCAGTTTTGAATTTATTTTCAGACTTTTCTGTGTTGGTACTGGTTTTGAAAGATAGCTGGAGTCTCTTTCTTCATTCTTACTAGAAGACAAATCTAAAATTGCTTCTAAATCGTTAATTTCATGAAAACACATTTTCCACAATATGTGGAGGTGCCTTTTACAGGCAACCAGCTGATATATATAAAAAATTAAAACATATTTTCTCTCATTTTACATATTTTCCCCTTGAAAACACCTGTTTTACTGCCACTATATACTTTGAAAACCCCGATTATGAACTAATTTCTGTTTGGATAAAAATGTCATATACACAATTTTGCTTCCCGTCAAATGTTTGATTACCATCTTTTACTTCTCAGTGCCTCAATAAGTAATTTAAACTGTAACTAATAAAAACTATCCTATTCTAACTTTTTTTTCAAAACGAGGATATACATATATATTTCCTTTTTAATTTTACTTTACCCATTCACCACATACTATTGATCTGTAAGGGAAATTTATTCAGACAGAGTAAGGGAGAGAACCGGTATAGTTCAAGTTGGACATTGCTGATAAATACTTTTAGACTCTGGCAATTCTGTCCAAGATATACCTGTATGCCAGGATGAATCCGCGACACAGGAGCGCCTCTTACCTGGCTAAGGGGTTGTCATAAATAATTTTCGCTAGGGGTGCGACTCAGGAGCGCCTCCGAAAAGGGGAGGGGAGGCGCTCCTGTGTCGCACCTAAAACTACCTGTCCTCGGCACTCTACCTGCTTCCTACCTGCTATCAAGCTCAGCTCGCGGGGCCTTCTAAATACCTACCAATCTAATATCACAACGGCTACTATCATACTGACTTTGTTAAGTGCACTGCATATTTTGTAGGAGTAAGTGTAACATTGATTCTGTAGGGGTTATCCTAAAAGACCAATCAAAACTATTAATCACGTTTCTTAATCATATTTCATTTTATTTGAATTAAACTTGCAATAGCGGTTAAACTATTGCAGACTTGTTTTAAAACAAGTTATAATCGTACAGATAGAAAACATCTACCCTTGTTCATGCACACTATCTACCTTGGTCTTCGGAGGTGGGCCACATCATGTTTACCACATCAACTCCCGAGGACTAAAATAATGATGTGTTTATAGTCATCTTTAAAAAAAAACTATAAACTTTATACTTTTTAGTTTTATGTAAAAGGAACACGTAGACACTCTTCATTTGATCATGCCTTGCCCCTTTAACCCATGAGTATTAATTATAAAATATTAACCATAGTTTATACAAATTCGTAAAAGCCAAGCAGTGGGTTTTTAAAATTATATTAGTTTTATTACTGGGCAAGTTGTTTCAAAGAAATTGAAGTTACAAAAAAGGTAAATAACTACACATAGGCTTGTAAATAATAAATATGTATTTCTTAGTTTTAACACTTAATAATTTGTATAACATTCTAAAATAATAAATATACATTTAAATTTAAACTTAATAGTTTGGGTTACACTTACTAATATTTAAAACTTAAAATTTAAAAAAATACTTACACTCAAACAAAAAATACTATTTACACTCAATCTGTAGACTACAATATTCTAAAACAACAAAATATGGAAATTCAAACAAAAAAATTCTATTTTACTTTTACTTAATATTTACTACAATCTAAATTATAACAAACAATACTTAAACTCAAACAAAAAACACTATTTACATTCAACCTGTAAGCTACAATATTCTAAAACGAACAAAATATAAAATCATTATTAATTTACAAACCTCCTTTTAGTTACCTACTTAAATCTAATAGATTCTCCTACTTTTGATAAAAAGTCATTTATAATAACTTCCCTACCTAAATATCGTTCACACAACTGTTTTAGTCGACGCTGTAGCTGTTCAGTGTTTTTGCTTGAGTTTGTTGCAGAGCGTCTGTTCTCTCCAGTGCGTCATTTCGGTGTATGGCCTCGATAACCATCCACGTAGATGGGTTTTGGAGGCCTTCTAAGTTCTTAAATCGGTTATTCCACGCCTCACACATATTGTTTGTTCTGTGTGAGACGGAAAGAGTCGCTTCATGCACTTTCCAGAGTGATGGTGGTAACATGGCTGGTTTAGGGTTTTCTCCTGCTGTACCGCTCACATAGTTGACGTCGAAGTAGTGTAGTAGGTATAAAGCTTCGACAGGAGCCAATCCCTACAGCAGCTGCATCCCACAAAACTGTCCAAACTCTTCAGACTCTTTGTAGTTTCGAGTAAGTCCATACTGTTGGTTGTGCCTGCAAGTGCTTTGGCACAAATGAAAAAAAAAAAAACAACAGACGTGATAGCAGCAGTTTTAAAGTCAAAGGTCAAGGAAGGATTTTTGTAGATTCAATACATTTGGCCAACACTGTTCGTAGAACAGAAAATTACAAAAACATATAAAAGTACTTAAAAAGTCGTGTAGACAATAATTTTTGTTGTATTACCAATTAACATTTTACAATTAAGGCAAAGGAATGACTAAGAATGTCGGTACTGACATCAAAGCCATAGTATTTTGATTAAATATAGAATATTTTTTATTAATAAATACCAAAACACACTCCACAAAAATCTGTAAGATACCCTTGGTGGTGATGTATCCTGTTTAGAAGGAGGGGTATTTTTTCTTAGTAATACTAATGTTGTCCTTCGGGGATTTGCATATTTTACGCGGAATACCTAATGGCGCACTCCAAGCGGTAAGACAAGAGGGTGGAAAGGGTAGAAAGTTCAATGAATTCATCACATCACATCCTGCCGGCCATGATACCATCCGGCTGTGATTTAAATCTAGTTTCCAATACTTATCTCAAAACAAAAACATCGTTTTTCCTTGTGAAAAACTTTTGCTTAATGTTTAGTTACTTTATTTAAGAAGAAATGATTAATTTTAATATAATGAGATCTATGTTAAAAACTTTACTATGTACGTAAGCCTAAACCTTAGATTTATTAGTAAGGATAATTTTATTATATAGTTGTTTGTATTTTGTTTACTGTTCTATGAAACATAATTAATAATAAAAATTTTAATGTACTATACTGTACATTATCAGAATTTTCAAATAAATGTGTTATTTGCTTGAGGTATTTCGCCTACAAGGTAGGCATTATTGAACAAAAATCAAATTAAATAATCTTGTTTCCAAAATATAATAATATAACTGATATAACACAAGGTGTAACTGTTTTAAAAATAAAAAAAAAGAGTTTTACATTTGAAAGAAGATAAATAACTAAGTTATCAGTTTTATCTAATTAAATCAAGAATTTATTGTGTAGGTGTCAAAATGTTCTGAGACTGGAAAGACTATATAAGATATTTTATAATTTAATTTGATTTTCTAAAGACTTCAAAGATTTTAAATATTTGATTGTCATCTACTTGTTGGTTGGTATGAAAATAATGTATTGGATGTGTCTCAATGATAACTGATTCTATTTACATAAATTTTATAGAACAGTATATGTTAAAGGTATTATTTCGTTTTATTACAAAACTGAAAATATATACCGCAAACAGACGTTCTATCAACTTATTACTTTGTTTAAATGATTTGAATTATTTAATTGCTATTGTTTAAATGATTATATTATTGACGGTTCAACCTGCTTAGCCTTGATTTAATAGAAAGGACCACGAAAAATAGTTACTTAGGAATACGTCAAACGCCAACCAATCCACGATTTTATGTCTTATACAATAAGGTTTTCTATTACTTAGAAGCGTGTCAATGAATCGGACTATAACAGCTTATTTCAATGTAGCTTATATTTACAATTTCAATACCTGAAGGCTTTTTTATTTCTAAAGTAATTTGAAGTGTAAAATTTGTTAACAAACCCGGATCTTATGTAAATACTGTAACATGTATGCTTATTTTAATAAATATATGTCTATTGCTCTCAAGTTAAACACACTCTCACCATAGATATCAAGACCCCTTAGTTTTTGAACCCTTGTCAAAACCCTTGTCACATTGGACCCGCGAGGGTACGACAGTGGAGCGCCTCAAGGTCAGGCGCTCCACTGTCGCAGTTGTGCTATTTCTTGGCTGACAGTTTTATTAGTTTTTGCCAGGCGCTCCACTGTCGCTCTCCCTGCCAGGATAGAGGCTTAGTACCAAGCATGCATGAAAGTATTGTGATGGCGGTAGCAATTAGAATTGGGCAATGAGTGAGTGGCTCAGTAGATGAGTCGTCTACTGAAAATAGTCGACTCGGCAAGAGCCGATAAGCTGATAGTGGAGCCTCGAGATGGCAGTAACTAAAAAAAAAAAAAAAACTACTTATAGTCGAGCGCAAGAGGCGAAAGCCGGAAGCTCGATGAGAGTTTAATGCTACGTACAGCGACTGTCAAATGAATGTAAGGCCAGTAAACGACCCCGATTGTGCTTGTCCATCGATAGATCGATTGGTCGTTTATCCAACGCAGGCGCCTCAGCCTCTGGTGTTTCACGGACATCTACGTGTGTCACCAGTCGCTATGTAAGAAGGCTACTGTTACGAACACCTGCAGGTGTGGTCGATGTATGCGGCACGACATTCGCTTTTCAAGGCCAAAATGGCTTTTTTCTTCAAAAATGTATGTAAATGTTTGTGTTCTGAAGAATTTTTCCGTCAGAAAATTAAAATATATAATTGTATCCAGGAGAACAAGTCATAGAAAGTCCTTGAGGTAGAACAGGACAATATACGATATTAGTTAAATAGATCTCCAGAAAATAATGTACATGGATGTACAATGTCATTCTACTTCACCTCTAAATTTTAATAACTTTTCAAGAAAAGATTTTACTCTTAACTTTTAAAATCTAACCGTCCTTCCGTCTGTGACCTCCACAGTCCGCGACACTGTTGTTTTCTTTTACGATTAGGAATCCCACTCCCTGTAAATTACGTCAATGTCAGGAACCCTTTACAAGTGATTTCCTAGATGTAACAAACGCGTTTTCTATTGAAAGGGAATTACTAAGAAACAAAAACCATTTTGTTTCAAGAGACCTAATGAGTGCAATAATAATCTATGCGCTTGATGGTCACGTGGTAATGTCTACCTCGAGAAATGAGTGGGCCTAAATGAGTCAGACACTACTCCTAAGGTGCTAAGTTTTACAACTGTCACGTCCGTAAAGACAATATTTGGAATTTATGTTCTTCTGAAAATCAAATTCCAACCACTTAAGATACTGCTCGATAGTTGTTAATAATTTAGAGAATTTTAAAATTTACTTTAAAAGGTTTTAACTTATTTATTTATTTTATTTTCATGCTCCAATACAGGTAAAAGACCCACTTACATTGAGGCAGTTCATACATTTATACATTATTCTTTCTTGTGGGAGGTTTACAGCATAATCACCCAACTAAACCTATGTCTATATAAAGTCATATCACTAGGCAACAAATATAAATTCTAACAAGCTTATTTGAAATATGGATGAAAGGTATTTCAGGCCACCTGTGCGCCATCTCCTTTAGTTGAAATATTTGAAATAGAACTATGTGATAAACTGTAAGCCTAATAAATCTAATATGGCGAACGTCCTAAAATTGTTTTGTCTCATTTAAAATACAGTGTGTGCTCGGAAATGAGGATCAGAGGTTCGAATCTAAAAAAATATCTAATTGCAGCATAGGTCGTGTTATAACTCATTATTTATGTATTTTAAGCCACTTTGATATAAAAAATATGAAATTATTTTCACACCGAGGGACATGGTGACCCAAAATGTAAAATAAAATGTTTTTAAAGTTGATGTTAATGTAACTCTTCCGCTCATCACAAGGATATATAAAGATACGGAACTATAACCTCAGGTAGCCTTCGCCCATAATTTGTTCTGGGTAAAGACGTAGCATATTTTCTAACATGTCTTGCTTCGAAATTTCGTATTTTGAGAATTTTAAAATTATTCTTTTTAAAGTTAATTATTATACTTCTAGTTCGTAAAACCCTTTTGGCGTCAATTGTACCATAAAACTGAATTTATTCGAATTTATATTATCATCTAGGTAAGGCTGAATTTCGTTACCGTACAGTATTCTTAAGCACTTTTTTTGCAAATTCATACTCTGGTATAAATGGCTCTTTGCTGCTTTACCCCAGACTGATATTACAAATCTTAGCAATGATTGACAAAAGGCCTTATATATTGTATTTTTTACTGTTGGTATTGCTTTATTTTTTAATTTATACTTTATAGCAGTAGATAGCATACTTTTTCTATGCAGTGACACTACATGATCCTCTCACGTTAGTTTATTGTCAACCATTAGTCCTAAATATTTTGTGACATTTACTTGTTTAATATCTTCACATTTGCACTGCACCTCTCCGTGTAAACAATGACATAATTATATGAAGCTTTATACTGATATATTTTCCAATACTTATTTTTTTTTTTATGAATATGCATAACATTTTTTTCTGGCTGTTTATGATCAATCCGTGAGCCCAATTAGTAAAATTTTTTAAATCTCCCTGGAGCTGTTCCTCTACTATATTTAGGTGCCTATATTTTGTTAGGATAAGCACATCATCTGCAAATGCCCATATGTGGCTTCCATTTATTCTATTTAACACATCATGCAGATAAATTATAAACAGGACAGGACCTAGCTGACTGCCTTGAGAAACACCATATTATAAACAGGACAGGACCTAGCTGACTGCCTTGAGGAACACCATATTATAAACAGGACAGGACCTAGCTGACTGCCTTGAGGAACACCATATTATAAACAGGACAGGACCTAGCTGACTGCCTTGAGGAACACCATATTATAAACAGGGCAGGACCTAGCTGACTGCCTTGAGGAACACCATATTATAAACAGGGCAGGACCTAGCTGACTGCCTTGAGGAACACCATATTATAAACAGGGCAGGACCTAGCTGACTGCCTTGAGGAACACCATATTATAAACAGGGCAGGACCTAGCTGACTGCCTTGAGGAACACCATATTATAAACAGGACAGGACCTAGCTGACTGCCTTGAGGAACACCATATTATAAACAGGACAGGACCTAGCTGACTGCCTTGAGGAACACCATATTATAAACAGGACAGGACCTAGCTGACTGCCTTGAGGAACACCGTATTCAATATTTCTTTCACCACAAATAGTGTTTATTACTTTGACAGAAAGTTTTCTATCTTTAAGATAACTCTTGAACTATTTTAAATAGAGGCCCCTCACTCCTATTTTGTGTAACGCTGAATTATGTTGTTATGTTCTACTTTGTCAAAAGCCTTAGAAAAATCGATAAATAAGGCTAGACCGTGCTCTTTATTATTCATTATTTCATTAGCCACATTTGCAAATTCCTGTAACACATATTCTTTAAAAATCCATATTGTTTACTATTAAGGTTATTTTCTGCCAGATATTTGTTTGAACAATCCAATACATATCTCTCAATTATTTTATCTAAGGAAGATTAAGTCGCAATCGGACGGTAATTCTGGTATTCCTTCTTACTTTTGTTTTTATAAATTGGCCGTATTATTGAATTTTTTAAGCAATTAGGGAATTTTCATTGTGAAATTGATTCATAAATTAATTTACTCAGAGGTTCGCTGATTTGATTTATTATCTTCCAATCTTATACCATGGTTACCCGGTGATTTGTAAGTTTTCATTTTAAGAATGCTTTGTTTCGTCTTTGTTGTGTGATTTTTGGTATGAATAAATTATGAATATATTATGTTTATTCAGTTGATCATCATCGGGTTGGTCTACGGTTTTGTGATTACAGTTATGTTTTAAGCACTCTATACCCTCAATAAAAAACTGAGCAAAGCCATTTACAATTTCTTCTTTCTTCATAGTTTTTCCCATAGCAGTTTCTCTTGTTGAATCAATACTGCTTTTATTTCCTATACCTAATAAACAGTTAACATTTTTCCATACTTTTCTCATGTTGTTCTTATTTTTCTCAAAACACTGTGATAATAGCAATTTTCCCTCCTCTTTATATAATTGTTTAGTCTGTTTCTAAGTCTTTTGTACAAATGTCTATGCATATTATTTGAGGGGTCCCCTTTCCACAGTTTAAAAATTCTATCCCTTTTTCTAATTAGGTTTATTATTTCAATATTAATCCAGTCTTTGATTGGCCAGTAAATATATGCTCATGATTCCCCCAGCGAGCACTAAAGACCAAAGTGCCAATTGGTCTTTAGTGTTCGCTGGATTCCCCCTATCTTGACATTTACTAATAGTCCTAGAGCACATTTCATAATTTTTAGAGAATTTGTTTACTATCTCTTCAAGACCTTTGTTAACATCTTAATATTGGCTCAACGTCCAGTCCTCTTCTTTTAATATTGTGTCCAAGTGAAAATCTATTTACTATTGTACTTTTTTCTACCTCTGCATCTCCTATTTCTCCTTCCAACATCTCAAATCTGCCAGTTACAAGGGTAATGATCTATCTTTGTTTTTATAACACCTATATAAATACTTTTTGTGGGCCTATTCAATCTGTATTATATATGATCAATACAAGATGTAGTTAAATTATTTAGCCTTATTTCTTCTCTTGTACAATCACATATACCCCGTTCTAAGCCCCATTTCGAGATAATGGCTTCATATGTCAAAAAATAATTATTAGCTTTGACCTTTAAATCTATGTTTGTGTCTCCAACTACAATTAAATTGCTGTATTCTGACAAGGAGCTTAGGGCATTTTCTAATACTTGAAAAGCAGTCGGAAGTGGAATGCCACTATAGGAGGTAGGGGGTCTTTAAATAGCATGTATTGCAGCTTTGTATCCTGCTTTCGACCTAAATGATCCCAGCTCACCTGTAATATGTTCATAGGACAAAATATCCCTATCAAAGGTCATTTGCCTAAAACTTACAGTGTCTGTGTTAACAAATATGACAATTTCCCTTCTTATCCTGCCTGAGCTTAAATAAAGCATCGAAACATTTTATAAAGAAGAGACATAATAAGAGTGAAGATGCTTAATAATTGTGACATACTTGTTGCTTAATTACAGAACAGATAAGGAAAACTTGAGCATACTTTTTTAAATGTTCCATAATGTATTTCATGTTCATTAAGAACACTCACTAAAAGTCACTTTGAAAAGGTTTACTCGAATGACATATACATAGTTTACTCTAATGACATAGACGTAGTTTACTCAAATGGCATAGACGTAGTTTACTCAAATGACATAGACTTAGTTTACTCAAATGACATACACGTAGGTTACTCAAATAACATAGACGTAGGTTAAACAAATGACATAGACTTAGTTTACTCAAATGACACAGACGTAGTTTACTCAAATGGATAGACGTAGTTTACTCAAATGACAACAAATGATTCGGATTACCCTGTTGTGATGAGTTGTAATCTGTTAGGAATTCTGTAATATATTTGAACAGACCAAGGCAACAAATAATTCGAACGTAAAACCGAATAAAATTTTTTGTCTAGAAAAAAATTTTTTTTGTCTATTAGCTCCTGGTGACAAACAAAGGGCTGAAACCCCCTTTTCCTAACGAGGATACGATACTGAAGATTTTAATCACAATTTCTATTCTCATTGCTTGTGGAGAAAGACCCTTCAGTGTTTTGAAGATATACACATTATGTGTATAGGTAGGTGGGTGGGTCTGTACCACAGTACGCGTATGGGTAGGTGGGTGGGTCTATACCAAATTACGTGTATGAGCGGGCGGGTGGGTCTATACCACATTATGTGTATGAGTGGGTGGGTAGGTCTATACCACATTACGTGTATGAGCGGGCGGGTGGGTCTATACCACATTACGTGTATGAGTGGGTGGGTAGGTCTATACCACATTACGTGTATGAGCGGGTGGGTGGGTCTATACCACATTATGTGTATGAGTGGGTGGATGGGTCTATACCACATTACGTGTATAGGTGGGTGGGTGGGTGGGTCTATACCACATTACGTGTATGAGTGGGTGGGTGGGTCTATACCACATTACGTGTATAGGTGGGTGGGTGGGTCTATACCACATTACGTGTATGAGTGGGTGGGTGGGTCTATACCACATTACGTGTATAGGTGGTTGGGTGGGTGGGTCTATACCACATTACGTGTATGAGCGGGTGGGTGGGTCTATACCACATTACGTGTATAGGTGGGTGGGTGGCTCTATACCATAGTACGTGTATGGGCGGGTGGGTGGTTATATAGCACAGAATGTGTATAGGTGGGCGGGTGGGTCTATACCACAGTGACTTAAATAATTAGTGTACAGTGTAATGCTGAACAGTGTACAAGTTTATTCCATTAAAATGTATAATCATCAACTATAATTATTATATTTTTCAAACCAGGTTAAAAATGTCTTGCCCGAAATTAAATTTTAACTGGGTATGTGTAAATAATACATGTAAAGAAAGTCCCAAATCTTATAAAAAAAAAGAGAATAAAAAGCTAATACATCACTTTCAAAAGACACCTAAGTCACATAGCCATATTGTATAGTGATAACGAAATAAAGAATAAATGTAGAAAGGATTCTAAGCACCTTCTATGATGCAATGATGCAATTACATATATTTTTCATACCTTCGGAAGTTACAAAATGCTTTACTAAGTCACGGTAAATGTAATAATTGTGTTGATAATAATTATTATTTATTTCCCAATCAAAGATGCAATAGACCCTCTAAAGCGGATGTATGCAAAACTTCACGAAGTCACACAGACTGTTGTTATATATGTATACAAAAATGAGTGACCCGAATTTATGTCCGTTTTTAAGAACTTAAATTAATTGATCTTAGATTGTAACTGTATCTTTCTTGAGTATGCCTAAAATTGCAACCTTGTTCATGAACTCGTTAAAGGCGAAGGAACAAGGTTAATACTAAAGGTCCAGAATATCAACCTTCATCACTATATGGCTGCTCTGACAGCTCTATGCCAAAATTTCAGTAAGCGGACATGCGATTTGGCATCCATCCAGGAGCAACGGCTATACACGACCTGATTTTAGAACTAAGAGGACCATTTTCTAGGCTTTATTTAGGTCTATGCAACTTGACCCATGTCATCTAAGTAGCATTATCCTTGACACCTGTACCTCGTCTAAGTAGCATTATCCTTGACACCTGTACCTCGTCTAAGTAGCATTATCTTTGACACCTGTACCTCGTCTAAGTAGCATTATCCTTGACACCTGTGCCTCGTCTAAGTAGCATTATCCTTAACACAGGTGCCTCGTCTAAGTAGCATTATCCTTGACACCTGTACCTCGTCTAAGTAGCATTATCCTTGACACCTGTGCCTCGTCTAAGTAGCATTATCCTTGACACCTGTACCTCGTCTAAGTAGCATTATCCTTGACACCTGTGCCTCGTCTAAGTAGCATTATCCTTGACACCTGTGCCTCGTCTAAGTATCATTATCCTTGACACCTGTGCCTCGTCTAAGTAGCATTATCCTTGACACCTGTGCCTCGTCTAAGTAGCATTATCCTTGACACCTGTACCTCGTCTAAGTAGCATTATCCTTGACACCTGTGCCTCGTCTAAGTAGCATTATCCTTGACACCTGTGCCTCGTCTAAGTAGCACTATCCTTGACACCTGTACCTCGTCTAAGTAGCATTATCCTTGACACCTGTGCCTCGTCTAAGTAGCATTGTCCTTGACACCTGTGCCTCGCCTAAGTAGCATTATCCTTGACACCTGTACCTCGTCTAAGTAGCATTATCCTTCACACCTGTGCCTCGTCTAAGTAGCATTATCCTTGACACCTGTGCCTCGTCTAAGTAGCATTATCCTTGACACCTGTACCTCGTCTAAGTAGCATTATCCTTGCCACTTGTGCCTCGTCTAAGTAGCACTATCCTTGACAACTGTACCTCGTCTAAGTAGCATTATCCTTGACACCTGTACCTCGTCTAAGTAGCATTTTCCTTGACACCTGTACCTCGTCTAAGTAGCATTATCCTTGACACCTGTGCCTCGTCTAAGTAGCATTATCCTTGACACCTGTACCTCGTCTAAGTAGCATTGTCCTTGACACCTGTACCTCGTCTAAGTAGCATTATCCTTGACACCTGTACCTCGTCTAAGTAGCATTATCCTTGACACCTGTACCTCGTCTAAGTAGCATTATCCTTGACACCTGTTCCTCGTCTAAGTAGCATTATCCTTGACACCTGTGCCTCGTCTAAGTAGCATTATCCTTGACACCTGTACCTCATCTAAGTAGCATTATCCTTGACACCTGTGCCCCGTCTAAGTAGCATTGTCCTTGCCACTTGTACCTCGTCTAAGTAGCATTATCCTTGACACCTGTACCTCGTATAAGTAGTGTTATCCTTGCCACTTTTGCCTCGTCTAAGTAGCATTGTCCTTGACACATGTACCTCGTCTAAGTAGAATTATCCTTGACACCTGTACCTCGTCTAAGTAGCATTATCCTTGACACCTGTACCTCGTCTAAGTAGCGTTATCCTTGCCACTTGTGCCTCGTCTAAGTAGCATTATCCTTGACACCTGTACATCGTCTAAGTAGCATTATCCTTGCCACTTGTGCCTCGTCTAAGTAGCATTATCCTTGACACCTGTACCTCGTCTAAGTAGCATTATCCTTGACACCTGTACCTCGTCTAAGTAGCATTATCCTTGACACCTGTACCTCGTCTAAGTAGCATTATCCTTGACACCTGTGCCTCGTCTAAGTAGCATTATCCTTGACACCTGTACCTCGTCTAAGTAGCATTGTCCTTGACACCTGTACCTCGTCTAAGTAGCATTATCCTTGACACCTGTACCTCGTCTAAGTAGCATTATCCTTGACACCTGTACCTCGTCTAAGTAGCATTATCCTTGACACCTGTACCTCGTCTAAGTAGAATTATCCTTGACACCTGTGCCTCGTCTAAGTAGCATTATCCTTGACACCTGTACCTCGTCTAAGTAGCATTATCCTTGACACCTGTGCCTCGTCTAAGTAGCATTGTCCTTGCCACTTGTACCTCGTCTAAGTAGCATTATCCTTGACACCTGTATCTCGTCTAAGTAGCATTATCCTTAACACCTGTACCTCGTCTAAGTAGCATTGTCCTTAACACCTGCGCCTCGTCTAAGTAGCATTATCCTTAACACCTGCGCCTCGTCTAAGTAGCATTATCCTTGCCACTTGTGCCTCGTCTAAGTAGCATTATCTTTAACACCTGCGCCTCGTCTAAGTAGCATTATCCTTGCCACTTGTGCCTCGTCTAAGTAGCATTATCCTTGACACCTGCACCTCGTCTAAGTAGCATTGTCCTTAACACCTGCGCCTCGTCTAAGTAGCATTGTCCTAAACACCTGTGCCTCGTCTAAGTAGCATTATCCTTAACACCTGCGCCTCGTCTAAGTAGCATTATCCTTGACACCTGTGCCTCGTCCAAGTAGCATTGTCCTTGACACCTGTGCCTCGTCTAAGTAGAATTATCCTTGCCACTTGTGCCTCGTCTAAGTAGCATTGTCCTTGACACCTGTGCCTCGTCTAAGTAGCATTATCCTTGACACCTGTACCTCGTCTAAGTAGCATTATCCTTGCCACTTGTGCCTCGTCTAAGTAGCATTATCCTTGCCACTTGTACCTCGTCTAAGTAGCATTATCCTTGACACCTGTGCCTCGCCTAAGTAGCATTATCCTTGCCACTTGTACCTCGTCTAACTAGCATTATCCTTGCCACTTGTGCCTCGTCTAAGTAGCATTATCCTTGACACCTGTACCTCGTCTAAGTAGCATTATCCTTGACACCTGTACCTCGTCTAAGTAGCATTATCCTTGACACCTGTGCCTCGCCTAAGTAGCATTATCCTTGCCACTTGTGCCTCGTCTAAGTAGCATTGTCCTTGACACCTGTGCCTCGTCTAAGTAGCATTATCCTTGACACCTGTACCTCGTCTAAGTAGCATTATCCTTGACACCTGTGCCTCGCCTAAGTAGCATTGTCCTTGACACCTGTGCATCGTCTAAGTAGCATTGTCCTTGACACCTGTGCCTCGCCTAAGTAGCATTGTCCTTGACACCTGTGCCTCGTCTAAGTAGAATTATCCTTGACACCTGCCCCTCGTCTCAGTAGCATTATCCTTGACACCTGTACCTCGTCTAAGTAGCATTATCCTTGACACCTGTGCCTCGCCTAAGTAGCATTATCCTTGCCACTTGTGTCTCGTCTAAGTAGCATTATCCTTGACACCTGTGCCTCGTCTAAGTAGCATTATCCTTGCCACTTGTGCCTCGTCTAAGTAGCATTGTCCTTGACACCTGTGCCTCGTCCAAGTAGCATTATCCTTGCCACTTGTACCTCGTCTAAGTAGCATTATCCTTACCACTTGTGCCTCGTCTAAGTAGCATTATCCTTGACACCTGTGCCTCGTCTAAGTAGCATTGTCCTTGACACCTGTGCCTCGTCTAAGTAGCATTATCCTTGCCACTTGTGCCTCGTCTAAGTAGCATTGTCCTTGACACCTGTGCCTCGTCCAAGTAGCATTATCCTTGCCACTTGTACCTCGTTTAAGTAGCATAATCCTTGCCACTTGTACCTCGTCTAAGTAGCATTATCCTTGACACCTGTACCTCGTCTAAGTAGCATTGTCCTTGATACCTGTGCCTCGTCTAAGTAGCATTATCCTTGCCACTTGTACCTCGTCTAAGTAGCATTATCCTTGCCACTTGTACCTCGTCTAAGTAGCATTATCCTTGCCACTTGTGCCTCGTCTAAGTAGCATTATCCTTGACACCTGTACCTCGTCTAAGTAGCATTATCCTTGACACCTGTACCTCGTCTAAGTAGCATTGTCCTTGCCCCTTTTGCCTCGTCTAAGTAGCATTGTCCTTGACACCTGTGCCTCGTCCAAGTAGCATTATCCTTGCCACTTGTACCTCGTCTAAGTAGCATTATCCTTGCCACTTGTACCTCGTCTAAGTAGCATTATCCTTGACACCTGTACCTCGTCTAAGTAGCATTGTCCTTGACACCTGTGCCTCGTCCAAGTAGCATTATCCTTGCCACCTGTGCGACATCCAAGTGGCATTATCTCGGTACTCTGTGTGTGACTCTGTCTCATCAAAGAGGTATTGTCTTTGCGATGTGTATGTCATAAAAGAGACATAATTTGTTTGATACTCGTGACTTATGTCTCATCAGACATGTATTGTACTAGTGCTACTGGTAGGAATCATGACAAAGTGTCGGAAATACAAATTACAATATTTTCCAGACTGAATAGATTATTTGTTTTTTTCCATCGTACAAATTATCGCTGCTACACCAATTATTGAGAGCGTCGCTCCTCTCCCTGCACTGTGGGTCACAGAAAATCGCTTTCGGTCTCTCAACCAATCTAGAAGCCTCTAGACAATACGATTATTTCTGAACGTTATTTAAGTATTCCAGAATGATGGTCGTGACCTGTCCATATCACACATATGGAAACATCTAAATTGCAGAGTCACCTTGTTTAAAAAAACACCCTTCGGCCGAGTAGTCAGTGTCAGCGTGCGTCTTCACCAACAGTGACAGTTAACGATTAGTGGTATATAACTATATATAGAGCGGTCCAAAAATAAATTACACAGTTTAACATACATTTTCTAATACCATTTAGATACAAAATGAGTGTAAATAAAATGAACAGTTCGTAGCATTATATTAGAATTTACCTTACTAAGACACTGTTGGATCATCTTAATATTAGGCCTATATGTGATTCATTATAGGCCGGTTTCCACATAGGGTACCGTGCCCCTACCTTTTCCCTGTCGTTCTCAAGTTTTCCCTCACTTACAGAAACAGGATATAGCCAAAATTGCTATATCTAGCTCAAAATGTTACATGTAGGTTAACGTGCCACATATAACAGTCGTTCTTTTGTTGTTTTGCTACATACAGAATTTGTTAAATAAAATTTGCTTTATAGCATGTTATTCTATATAGCACGTTTTAATATATAGCACGTTTTGATATATAGCACGTTTTGCAGAGAATATAGAACTCACTACTCTATCACCGAAATGGATCAGGACGTTACGGATGTTTTATTGCTTGAGCGGTTTATTCAACAGTTCAAAAATAAATAAATAAGAAGAAACGGCCGAAATGATATTGGGTTCACCCTCTGCATCGAACTAAAGAAGAGACAGGGGAATTTTACACACCTTTGAGTTTCACACACTCTGAAAAGTTCCGTAAATATTTCAGGATGTATATTTATCCGATGTTCGAAAATCTCCTTCCACAGTGTAGATACAGATTAAATTTAAAAATGCAATCGATCCGCAATTTTCAGAGGAGTTTGGGAACACCCGAATCCCCGAATCCCGGAGTTAGGAAAAGCAGGGGTCGGGCGCCGATGGCGACGTAGGGCGACATGTAAGGCATTTTCACCTGACTTACCGTGCGACTGTCGTGCTCAGACTGCCTACCGTGAAGGTAAAATCTTACTCACTTTCAGAAGTGGTATAGGTTGTCAATTAGACACTATCCGGAGCATGCGGAAATCAGAAATCACTTCCAATGGCCTTTTGAACTGTAATTTAGACACTGAATTGTAATTCACAATCACATACACTGGGCCTTCGAGAGGGTAGGAGATAATACACCAACTTAGAGGAGCAGAATAAAAAAAAAACTTAGCTGGCAAAATATTGTTTATTAAACAAGAATATTTTGTATCAAAGAGTAAAAATAAATTACACAAGAAACAAATTTAATTAAGTAAGCAAGACTTATATATAAAGAAAATGACAATTCCGTGACTTATAAGTCCAATGCCTAAAATGATTAAATATCAAAGTTCGCCTCGAGTCTTCGTAAAAAAAAAAAAAAAAAAAAAAAAAAAAACGAAAATAAAAAACCGTAATTATGCAAACATCTTATTATAGTATAATAATAAGTAAATGTAAATATTATACAAGAACTACAACTAAACAATTGTAGACGATGCGTTCTATGCTTAGTCATCTTAATACTGACACGGCGTTAATGGTTGCCATCGATGGTAACACTACTAGAGAAGTCTGGGGTGTCCATATTAGGTGGTAGTCAGGGTCCGGATGTTGTGTAGGCAAGAGAACTGAGTATCAGGCTTGTGAGTTAGCTGAAAGTCAGACCAATACTACGTGGTTCAGTTTCACGAAAAACTGTATGTCGAAAAACTGTTGGCTATTAATAAATGGCTCTTTCTAAGGAACAAACTAACTTAGTTAGTAACCATGACTACACTCGTTCATCTACACTCATTCTCCCCTCATATTCACCCATATCTCTACAATCGGCGTCTTAGGAGGCCGTTTCCCAAACCGCCAAGTCACCGCTGGGAAGTCAGGCCCAGAGAGCCCTAGAGCAGCAATGCAATTTTACCGTCAGCGGACCAAAACTTGCTTTTCTATGTCAACTGTACGGTTAGTTTTTATTATTATAATGAGTTATGAACACGGTATGATTAGTTAAGGTCCAATCTAGTTTTTTATTTAGCTCTTTTACACAGCTGAATGCCTATTGACATATTTTAGGGATCATAACTGGATGGACTGACTACCTGAGATCGAGAATTGTCGGTAGTTTGGGAACCCTTCCCGGGATTAACCAAGGCATCACTAGATATAGTAGGGCCTAAAATTGACGAAGTAATTGTCGTAACTTGTTAAGAGTGTTCGACAGAAAATTATTTTTGAAAGTTTTTTTGAATAAAATTATTAGTAACTTATCCATGTAAGTAATAAATGTGTTACTTCTAAAAATGTCTTTATGGAGATTATGGCTTCCCAAAGTGACTAATTTGGCCTTTTTGGTGTATAACTCATGAACAAACCATGTGATATAATTTATTAACATTTTGAGAATATAGTGGACAGAAGGTACTAATCAACTTAGTATATAGTAAATCTAAAATATATATTTTTTAAGTGTTACTAATAATTTTTCTGTAAATGATATTTGTTCAAAATTTGAGTTTAAATTTGTACAGCCATCTTTGGCTAAACGAGTAGATTAATAATATATATAAAATTCATTGCTAAAGTTTACTATAAATGTGGGATTTATGCCCATCTGTCAAACTTACGGGCGGGGCAGGCGTGGACTATGAGGGGGAGAGAGGAGAGGAGAATGCATTGCTTGTTAGTGAGTCAGGATCTTTACTACTCTTAGCGGCAGTTGCGATAAAATCTAGAACAAAATTTCTTAGAGCGCTAAACGGGCGTCCGGACGAACGCCCTTAACAGCAATATCAGCATCTACGATAAAATTGTGTAGAGAACCTTTATCAACAAGAAGCAATCGTAGTATAGTAAGAATCATAGTAAATCACAAACCTAATATCATCATTATTCGTCATGGTGATATTAAGCACATCTATATTCCATTACAATTCATGGCTGTACCTTGATTTTTGCAACTTCCTGTAAGAATACTTATATCTAAACATAATTTCTATCTTCATTTTTATTTATAAAAACAAAAGTACCTCCGTGATTCATGAAAACATCCCGGATAAATTGATACCTGCATTGATATTTTTAATTGTATTATCTTGAAAATAATGAGTCATAGACAATTATCGACAATACAATACAACTTAATTAATTCTTTGAGTAATTTTAGCAGGAAATGTTTAATGAAGGCTTAAAAAATGCACTGTAACAAGAAACTGACTACAGTATTATGTCTCAGGACAGAACAAAGAACATAATTATCATTTTACGATTTCTTATAATTTATGGGTTTGTTGCATTCTTTTGCAAATTCTTTGTTGACTTCAAATATTCCTAATATTATATTTCTTGTTTGTGATGATGAGATTTCTTTACAAATTATTTTAGATTAGTACAATTAAAAAATACTATAGAATGTCCCTTAAACAATGAACTATCGTGAATTTATGCAGTACTTAGAGAATTGCCGTCTTTCTTGCTAGTGGCGTAAAAACTAATTAATGGTAATCGGAGTGATGCAAAAATCATTTATCGAAGACCTTCTGGAGATTGCACATCATGTTATGCAAAATGAACTGCTATCGTTATCTATGCAATCGCTCTAGATGTTGCTGCAACAGGGTGTGGCCCAGTATCCTACCACACGTTCACACAGATGATAAGTTACTTTGATTGACCTTGGGAATGGATACTTTCTCCCGGACTGACCTTGGAGCTAGTGGCCCAGTTCGACCGGTCTCCCTTGCTTCCGGGTTGCCAAGGCCCTTTTACTTCCGACTCAGCCTGCGATACTGCAATTACGATCTTGACCATGGGTTTGTCTCTACTCTTCAGCTGTTACAGAGAGGAGATCCTTTAATGACATTTTAATTCTTTCCGGGTATTTTCTTTTGAAGCAATTCTTAACTATTGGAGGGAGGCCACTAGAAATTGCCAATTCTACAAAAGTGCTTATGCCTCCAATTAATTGATAACGTTCATTGTGATTTATTTTTCATTTTACTATTTTTGCAGATAATGCCTCTTGTTTATAAAATAATAGTATAAATGAAAAGAGTTAGTATAAGTGGTTACGAAACACGCAAACGA
Source organism: Stictocephala bisonia (assembly GCA_035578905.1). Classification (NCBI taxonomy): domain Eukaryota; kingdom Metazoa; phylum Arthropoda; class Insecta; order Hemiptera; family Membracidae; genus Stictocephala; species Stictocephala bisonia. Next base: position 138,829 of record JAQJVL010001169.1, read on the forward strand.
GCCGTGTAGTCTTGTTACTACTGGTTCTGCCAGATGTATTTGAAGAAAACCAGTGACGAAAATTTAGTACGTGTTAATTAATTATTTCTTGTCCAGAATTAATTGAATTAATATTTTGCCGATTGAATTACATTCGCACAGTATTGCAAAACAACTATTTCTGACTTTGAGCACAGACCCTCCTTATCTCATATTTTGCAACATCGACTTCATTAAGATATATTCCGTGTCTTGTAACAATGTCACAGTTCGTCATTAGTTTTTAATGAGGAAAACGAAGGAAACACAAAGCAGATAGTTTCTCAAGAAAGGTTCTCTCAGTATAGAAACATAATTAATGTTAACCACTTTATGAAGACTATAAATCATATTAAATAATTTTAACAAATTAAATTAGGCGTTGATGGTACAACTTCTTCTTCATAATCAATCCCATGTATAATAAGCCGAAAGTCAGAAATACATTTTAGTACTTTTTGTAAGAAAATTTTGCATTGTGAAGTTTTGGAATGAGTAACTAAAATAGTATTAAAACGTTGTAACTTTTATGGTTTAAAATTTTTATGGTGTCACAATTATTTCAAAGTGAAGTTTATTTTATAACAACTATTTAGATTTTTGCCAAAAGACGCTCTCTTTATACTTACTTATCTCCCTTCGTCCCTTTCCATATCCTTCCTTGCTATAACGCCTGGGTTTGGAAACTTCAAATTTAGTGTGCGTGACCAAATTTGCGTGCTAGTGCACAGAGAATAAGGCAACAGAGGGCACGTCCACTAGTGCACTGAATGTGCATCAAGTAGTTATTTTACCAGTTGTCTGTGAAGATGGCAGGGTCATAACCTTATCAGCTCCTCCCTTATTCCCTCTAAACCCCCAAGGATAAACCTTGTAAATATTACTACAATTAATTGTATACAGAAGTGTTCACTGCGTCCATAACTAATCGACGTTTATTTTTTTGTTCTCTGGGTTTTGTGGGTATTTGCTATTCGCAATTAGTAATAGCCGAAATCACTCACTGTCCGAAATATTTACCCACAACGGATTGTTGGCATTCTGCTTGCCCAGCAGACGAATTGCTCAAGAGCTTCAGCCAGTTAGTAAAACACGTGATTAAATTATTACTTACAAATAAATATATCATATAATAGGCATGTATGTTCCAGTAATTTGGTTATTTAGTGAGGTCGGCTTCTACAGCTGGTTTAAACTGCATTGCATTAACATGGGGCTACACTAGCGATGCACAATGAGCCACGAAAACAGCTGATAATTTGAGACAAAACATTTAACATTGGATGAATAATGCATAAACAGGCCGCTTAGAAAACGACCTACTGAACGCACTGGTGTGAGTGTGATGCACTGAGTAGTGGAAGTGAGACAGATAACTACTTTTCCCTCACTGTTTATTTACGATTAAAAATTGTCATGGCAAATAAGAAAACGGAAAACCGCCATGTAACGATTAAATTAAACCATTATTTTGTATTAAAATTACAATTATTAATAGGAATAACACAATTAATAATAATGTACAACATAAATAGCAATTAAGCAAACCTGTTCAGTTCGTTATAGTTATTTTTTTCTACTAAACACTGTTGCGGAAGTAGAACATTACACACAGCCTGTTGTGCATCTATAATTTCACAGCTGATCTTGATGCCTGAGGTTCAACGACTGGTTTGCATTAGACTGGGTTGGGCTGGAACAGTTTCACAACTGATGTTGATGCCTGAGGTTCAACGACTGGTTTGCATTAGACTGGGTTGGGCTGGAACAGTTTCACAACTGATGTTGATGCGTGTGGTTCAACGAACTGGTTTGTATTAGACTGGGCTGGACAACACTGAATGGACACGTGGAAGAGTTGTAGTGTCATATCTCACACAGCCTGCTGTGCGTCTATAGTTTCACAGCTGATGTTGATGCGTGTGGTTCAACGAACTGGTTTGCATTAGACTGGGCTGGACAACATTGAATGGACACGTGGAAGAGGGGAGGATTTCAACTTTATTCCTTTACGACCGTGAACAATCTGAGTCGCAATGCTGTTTGTCCATGATCGAGCGCTGATGTTTTTTTCTGAATAAACAAACGTCAATTCTTTATCATCAATACATCTAATCAATTTATTATTTTGTGGTTGTTTTATTTGTGCTACTTGGCGACACCATCTTATGTACATGAGTTGAATTAAATGCCTTTTTAAATGTGAAAAGAATATAAAAATATATTATTCAAGAATTTTTGAATTTTCACATTTAATTTGAAATAAAAGGGTAATTAGATCATGTATTTGAATAGCTTATATATTATAAGTAATAGTATTAATAAGCCAAATAGTACGTAATAACAAGGACAATGTTATTCCTTAGAGAGTAGTAATTTAAGTTTACATTCTACAATGAATACGCTAAAAATATATTACGTTGACCTATGTAACTACCAGAATGGTTATGGTTTTAGGCATAATATAAACGTCGTGCGCTCAAGACCTATAGAACATATGGGGCGTATCCAAAATCGCACCCCATTAAAGGTGCCAGCAGCCACATCCAAATTCACAACTCTGTCAAACCATTTCGATCTCAGCGAGTTAAAATGTCCAAATACACACCCCTAGACTCTGCTTCAATACTTTTGGCCTTGACTGCACATCCCCTTGGAAACAGTTTACCTCAACGTAGCCATTCCCCTACAAAACTACATAAATCCTTAAGCAAATACTATTGCTTCAAATTGGTTCAATTCAAATGGCTTTCTGCTCAATAAGGACAAAACAAAAAAGTATTATTTCATCTTAGACACAATTCTGGTTTATTAGACAACAGTTTCTCTGATACAGTTAAATTCTTAGGTATTAATATTGACAAAAATTTGACATGGTCAACACACATTGATTATTTAAAAAAAAAGACTCTCTCGAGTTATTTATCTTCTAAATAGATTGAATGACATTGTACCGATAAATTACATAAGAGCTGCATACTTTGCCTTTTTTCTATCCATATTTAGATATGGTTTAGTTTTATATGGTAATTGTACCAGAATTGAATAAATATTGTTATTACAAAAGAAAGCAATTAGAGCTCTTAAAAAATTTGACTCTAGATAGCACTTTAAGCAACTTTTTAAAGAATTCCATTTCCAAACTGTTATAATTTTATACATATATGATTTAGTTATTTACATACATAAAAATTCAAATTTACTCAATTTTAAACACACAGTTCATGATCATAACACTCGTAATAAGAACAATGTTGATATCAGTCACTTCCGTTTAAGTAAAACACTTAATAGCCATATGGTAGTATCTTTAAAAGTGTACAACTTCTTAGAAAAGAATATTAGCTCATATCCCTTTCAAATATTTAAAAATAAATTCAACTCCTGGCTATTGGAGAACCCATTTTATAGTTTAAATGAATTTTTTAGCAAGAAAACGATAAAGTTTTAATTTAATTGCTTATTATAAACTATCTATTTATTGTAATTTTATGAACTAACTTTTAATCCTTTTAAAATTACTGTTAGCTGTAAGAATTTAACTTGGCTGTAATATTGATCTGCAATTATGACTTTGTCAATAATGTTATACATTTATACGGCAAATAAAGAGTATTATTATTATTATTATTGGGCCCCTTTCCAGTCAATCCCTATCAGATTTCAAGGAAAGCAACCGTGAGGCCTCTGCAGACAGTTTTTCACCGTTCCACAAGCCTTTGGAACTTAACAAGGCCTTAACAGGAATATGATATGATAGTATTGTTTATTTAAGTTTTATATAATTCAATTTGTATTCAAACTTGCAAAAATTATGTACTTTCTTTTTCTTTGTATTTGGAAAAATATAATATCTTAATCACTAAATTGAAAACCATATTTACCCTCTTATACGAAAAAGTTACTTGAATGTAACACTAATGTTTTTACATCATACAATTTACCTAATTCATAACTGATACTTTCTGTCCTAATATACTTTTATCCATAAAGAATGTATGCTTTTATGTCCAAGGACCCAAATAAATAACGCTAAGTATAAACACAATGGTCTTCGTACAGCTGCGGCAAAGCAAGAACTTTCTATCTCATATGAACACTGTCGAATTATTGTTATTTTTTTGATAAATATTTATCTTATTTATTTCAGTAAGATATGTATAATGAATATTTAAGCTCGAAAAATATACACTTGGATAAATATACACTGTCGAAACATACTGTAGTTATTTCTTGAGAAATGTTTGTATTAATTAGTTCAGTAGAACATCTATAATGCATTTTAATCTTGAAAACTACACAAACTGGTGCACAGAGGAAAATGATAATAATATATATATATATATATATATATATATATATATATATATATATATATATATCTATAGTTAATTTAAAAAAATATACGTTTGAAAAATTCTGAAAACGAAACGATAAATGAAATAAAACCAATAATAACTGGTAGCAATCAGTTAACTTCTCAATGTTAGCGTCTCTTTATAATCACTTGCACATCTTCCTGATGTTATTGGGTCTAAGTTTTGTTCTAAATAAACATCTTGGTAAAAATTTTGAAAAGCTGCTACTAGTTATTAAACCATCAATTACAACAAGTAATTTAATTTCAAATAAACAAGATTTGTCTGTTTTTTAAAATAAATCTTTTAAGTAAGTATAGTGCAATGCACATTATTTCAAAGGAGCTTGGAATAGCAAAAGAATTGTTTGCCAAGGCCCCTCACGACTGGTTGCAAAGAGAGGTTGAGATTGCAACGCAGGCCTGAAACTTAGTTGTCATAAGCAGGTACAGTCAAAACCAAAAACTTGGACTGGAGGTGTGAATTTGGACATTTTGACTCACTGAGATCGAACCGGTTTGACAAGGGTAATTTGGATGTGGCTGCTGGTACCCCTAATGAGGTGTGAATTTGGACATTTTGACTCGCTGAGATCGAACCGGTTTGACAAGGGTAATTTGGATGTGGCTGCTGGTACCCCTAATGAGGTGTGAATTTGGACATTTTGACTCGCTGAGATCGAACTGGTTTGACAGGTGTAATTTGGATGTGGCTGCTGGTACCCCTAATGAGGTGTGAATTTGGACATTTTGACTCGCTGAGATCGAACTGGTTTGACAGGTGTAATTTGGATGTGGCTGCTGGTACCCCTAATGAGGTGTGAATTTGGACATTTTGACTCGCTGAGATCGAACTGGTTTGAAGGTGTAATTTGGATGTGGCTGCTGGTACTCCTAATGAGGTGTGAATTTGGACATTTTGACTCGCTGAGATCGAACTGGTTTGACAGGTGTAATTTGGATGTGGCTGCTGGTACCCCTAATGAGGTGTGAATTTGGACATTTTGACTCGCTGAGATCGAACTGGTTTGACAGGTGTAATTTGGATGTGGCTGCTGGTACCCCTAATGAGGTGTGAATTTGGACATTTTGACTCGCTGAGATCGAACCGGTTTGACAGGTGTAATTTGGATGTGCCTGCTGGTACTCCTAATGGGGTGTGAATTTGGACATTTTGACTCGCTGAGATCGAACCGGTTTGACAGGTGTAATTTGGATGTGCCTGCTGGTACTCCTAATGGGGTGTGAATTTGAACACACCCAAACATATGCTATGCTATCGGTAATGATTATGACACATAGTCTCTACAATTAAAACTAGTTTAATTTAGAAGCAATAATTGCATATTCGTAATGTTAGCTTATCGAAAGGTTCATGGTGACTTTCACAGTGAACAAAATTAAATAAGAAATATAACAATGCTTATAACGTATTTCCTGTAATAGTTCCTAGGCGACCTACGCACTCCATAGGCGACCTGTTCTCTGGCACGCACACCAACAACCTCAAATGTCAAGACCAGCGAACATAACATTGGTTACCGGAACTTGCACGGATAAATTGTTCTTTTATGCATTTATATCACTCTCCGAAGCCCTTGGAATAAATATATGCCTTTGTCAACTTACAAATACTCAAATCAATAAAATAATAAACTAACGGAAATAAAATGTACAGTACAAATATTTTTTTATGTTGAAACACAGTACCGAATCCGTTAATTCAACAATCGCTCCTTCAACCGAATGAAGAGCTTCATAAGCCAGAGTAAGTACGGAACACGACGGTATATAGCAGTTCAATGGCGTGAATAAAAGTATATAAATAATTAAAAAAGGAAAAAATAAGACGAAGTATAACCCTTTTCAAGTTTTGATAAAAAACTATGTGTTTCTACAAATATTTATAATTTTTGTGAATTAAAAAAATATAGCGAATATTATTCATTTATTTATTTTTTATTTTATTCAAGTTTTTTACACGATTGATACAGAATAACAATTCCAATACATCTTAACAAAATCACTTTATAAAACTAAATTATGACAATGAACAAAGAAAATTAACATAGGCTAAACAAGCTGGCAGATTCAATAATATAATCGTATAAACTTCATCTATTTGTATTTACACAGATTAAAGAAATATCCTATATACTAAATAATAAATAAAACACATTTTTACTCGACTTATACAAACTAAATTAATAGTATTATAAAATTTCACAAAATAACTTATATTAAACCATATATATGGTTGCCGCATTTAGTTAGTAAAATATAATAGTATCGTTAAAAATATCAGCTACAGATTATTTACAATTAATTAGCCTCAAATTTAGATAATGTTAAAAATCGTTCGAAAATACAGTAATTACCCGAACGTACTAAGAAAGTGTGGGTGAAGGAAGAGAGAGGAAATACAGTAATTACCCGAACGTACTAAGAAAGTGTGGGTGAAGGAAGAGAGAGAAAATACAGTAATTACCCGAACGTACTAAGAAAGTGTGGGTGAAGGAAGAGAGAGGAAATACAGTAATTACCCGAACGTACTAAGAAAGTGTGGGTGAAGGAAGAGAGAGAAAATACAGTAATTACCCGAACGTACTAAGTGTGGGTGAAGGAAGAGAGAGGAAATACAGTAATGATCCGAACGTACTAAGAAAGTGTGGGTGAAGGAAGAGAGAGGAAATACAGTAATTGCCCGAACGTACTAAGAAAGTGTGGGTGAAGGAAGAGAGAGAAAATACAGTAATTACCCGAACGTACTTAGAAAGTGTGGATGAAGGAAGAGAGAGGAAATACAGTAATTACCCGAACGTACTAAGAAAGTGTGGGTGAAGGAAGAGAGAGAAAATACAGTAATTACCCGAACGTACTTAGAAAGTGTGGATGAAGGAAGAGAGAGGAAATACAGTAATTACCCGAACGTACTAAGAAATTGTTGGTGAAGGAAGAGAGAGGAAATACAGTAATGATCCGAACGTACTAAGAAAGTGTGGGTGAAGGAAGAGAGAGGAAATACAGTAATGACCCGAATGTACTAAGAAAGTGTGGGTGATGGAAGTGAGAGGAAATACAGTAATGACCCGAACGTACTAAGAGGAAGGAAGAAAGAGGAAATACAGTAATGACCCGAACGTACTAAGAAAGTGTGGGTGAAGGAAGAGAGAGAGAGAGGAAATACAGTAATGACCCGAATGTACTAAGAAAGTGTGGGTGAAGGAAGTATATAAAGAATGTATGTCGATGAAAAAAAAATGTCAATAGAAAAATATAAAAAAAACTATTTACAGTTTGAAAACCAGATTAAACAATGAAGGAAGAGAGAGGAAATACAAAAATTAATCCTTTTATTTTGCGTAGTAAATGTTAGCTATATCATATATGTCACCATAAGCAGAATTGTAAAGAATTTTCTCATTTTGTTTTATTCACACGTCACTAAAAATATAAATATACATAGAAACGTTTTTTTTTTTTTTTTATCAAAACGTAAAAAGTAAAATATATGCTTATATATGTTTTGGGTAAGTGAATCAATGCCACTATCACTACCCAATTTCGTCATCTATATAACAGTTTTAAATTATATAAAGAAACGTCACTATCATCTCTATATTGGGTCAATCTGTTGTTAATATAGAGATGAAGTGGGTTTGTGTTTAACGCGATGGATATTTCATCTTAATTATTTTCTTTTAATGTTCCCCATAAGATGTTTTTTCGTACATAAATACAACTTATGAGTTATATTTTGATGAGTTGTAAGTCTTGCTACCCTAAATGAGCAAATTTAACACGGCCAAACAAATGTTGACAGGAATCCGCTGATAGCCACCGGCTGTTCATTTGTCAATGGGCTGCTAATTGATGGAATTCTCCAAAGAATAGTCGGCATTAGTTTGTAACAAAGACTACATTCGATCATCTGCACTTATCACAATCATTCGAAATCAATCATCGACAATATCTTGACGATCGGCGTCTTAAGAATAAATAAATAGCCTTATGTGCATGTGTGAAGATGAATCAGTGTACATTTACATTCATTATTTTTATACACACGTCCACTGAAGTTATCGCTAGTCTGATCATTTCGATTGTTGAGTAAACTCGATATTTCACTCGTTAAGTTCTACAATCGAATCGGTATTCAGACATTTTCGGAAAATATGACCTGGGTCGATCTTTTGTTATTATAGAGATGATAAATGTTTATGTTATTTGAACAAATTTCTACGATCTTTCATGCACATGTAAAATTATTCCTGTATAATTGAATAGTCCTTAAGTGCATCCTGGAAGCAAAACAATGGCTGTATTTGTTTATTTCTTTTCAATCTGAGCTGAAACAATGGATTTTCTATAAGTAATAAATTTACGTAAAATAAAAATTACAAAAGATACACGCATAATTTAAAAATAAAATTCAGTTAATAAAAATACAGTTAGAAAAAATGATTCTTTTCTTTTCTAAGGATCTCATGAAAATTACTAGTTTCTTTCCATTCGCGTTTAAAGTGCAAAACAAGGAGAAAAAAGCGACTAGGAATAACTATAAAATAAATTTTAAAAACTATAACTATAAACTAAGCTTTATAGTTATAGTTTTTATAACTATAAAGCTTATATAAACTATAACAAACGATTAATTAAACTATACATTAAAAACCATACAGTACTGCTAAACAATTTGTTTCACTTGATCTGAGCAAGCAAGTAAACTAAAATGACTAAACTGAAATTTTCACTTCAGTTAAGCACTAGACGTTTACTGATGGTGTATGTTATTTTTCAATTCCATTCATTTATTCATACAATTACATAATAGTTTAAATTACATAGCAGCGTATATATTAATCTCTTTAGCATATCTGCTAATTAAGAGATAAACTAAAATTTCTTTAGTGTTTAAATAAACAAAATTATATGTTACCTAACTTACATTACAATATATATAACTTAAATTACAACAAACAAATATCAATGTTAACAAATGAAATAGAAAATAAAGGACATGTGAAATTTTACGTAATCATAAATAAATTCTCTATTGCCTAACAGGTTGAGAGATATGTACAATATTGTATATTTTGTATATTTCTTAATGCAAATATTAATAATTACAATATAGATGACCATTTTGGGATAATTTTTATTACTGCTCTTTTATTCCCTGGCAAATCAATTGAAGAATCCAATAACTTAAGGTAAATTGAAATAGGTCGAGCCATTTAAAGTTATGACGAAGCAAACACACATACTTAGGCCTACCTAGGCGTTGAAAATATATCATTCATTTTTTTGTTTGCAGTAATTTAAAACTCTAAAAAATTAACTTCCTAAAGGAATCCCCGATGATTCAGGTGGACTTCCACAAACAACCACTCAGTTGTATTAATAGCAGGACCTAACGGTGCAAGAAGACACCAGTCAGCCGCCACCCTAGGTCGCCTCTGGGACTCCATGGTAGCGTGTGAGTTCATCTGCGGTACAGCCATTTCAAAGGTAATAAACATCACTGTTCATCAAATTAGAATTAGCTCTGTAGAATGTATCTTGGCATACGTAAGGAGATTATCTCCACATAATGTGACGTTGAGTGATGTTGTCAACGACAGACAAATTTACAACTACTTAGAGAAAATCATTCTTTCACATGCTGTATTTTCGAATTAAAGGTCATTTCCTGTTACATAAACCAAAGTGAAGATATACATAAACATTTCTCATTATAACCAACCGTTTGTTTTGTGCTATATTTACACCCGTCAAATGTATTTCGGCAGGATGGGACGAAATTCCAATGTTCCTCGTCAAACGTGTATCAGACATCATTGCACCACATTTAACTTATTTTTTTAACTTTTCACTATCTCTAGGGTTGTTTCCAAAATTAGCGAAATATTCTATTATAAAACTAATTAAAAAGGTAAATAATCTTGATCTTGATAGCTCCCTTCCCATTTCTATTCAATCCATTTTTTCCAGTATACTTGAGCGTATAGTCCTGAACCGCTTAATCCCCTTTCTTCTAAAGCATCACATAATAAATAAAGAGCAATACGGGTTTCGGCAAAACTTATCTACAATTGACTCAATACTTAGCTTTACAGATCTAGTTTATAACGGAATCGAAAATAAATTGCATTCTGTTGGCGTCTCCTGTGATTTAACCAAAGCCTTTGATACAATGGATAGAAGCATTTTGATGGAAAAGATGGATAGATTTTTGGTATATTTAAAAACCTTTTTCAATTCCTATTTTTGTGAAAGATATCAAAGAGTGCTAGTGGAGGATAAAAGAGGATCATATTACTCTCACTGGAAACAAAGCATAACGGGGTGTCCTCAAGGATCTATATGTGGACCAATTTTGTTCATTATCTTTATGGCTGATCTACCTTCTTACTTAAAATCAAATACGGTCAACATATGTCAATACGCAGATGACACTTCTGCCCTAGTGAGGAGCAAAACCCCACAACACCTTTCCATTAGTGTCGACGAATGCTTGGAAGGCTTGAACAAATGGTTTGGCTCCAATGGTCTAAAATTTAATTCTTCAAAAACACATATTATCAACTTTTCAAAACAAAAATTACAGTTTCCTTCATCTTCATCCTCGGCTGTTCAACCTTTTACTAAATTTCTTGGTATTTATATAGATTCAAACCTAACTTACAATACGCACATTAATTATTTGGCTAAAAGACTAAATTCTATTTGTTTTTCTTTGAAAGTTCTTTCAAATTGTGTTTCTGATAATGTTATGAAAACCGTATATTTTTCAAATTTTCAAAGTTTAATTGGCTGTGGATTACTCGTTTGGGGCAGCACGGGAGCAGATAGTTTTGGCCGGATTTTTAAAATTCAAAAGAAAGCAATAAGGATATTATTCAGGCAACCATTCAGATCTCATTGCAGACCTTTTTTTATTTCTGGTAAAATTCTAACACTTCCAAGCTTATATATTTTTGAAATGTGTAAATATTTTGTTAAAAACCGTAATAAATTTAAAAATCCTTATAATTTAAATCATAATACGAGGCAGAATTTCATAACATATCCACTTCACACAACCAGTAAATTTGAACGATCAACTTATTATAGAACTTGTAAAATAATGAATAAGTTGTGTGTGAATAGTACAAATATAAAAATTGATCAAACATTTTTAAAAAAGGTCATGAGGCTGTTGTGTGATAATGCTTACTATTCAATTGACGAATTCCTCAGTGCTGAGGTGGGGTCACTAAATTAACTTAAATAATATGATAACTAGCTATAATTATTAGAATTATGTCCATACCATTGATTTATTGTAAATAATTTTATTTTCTTTAATTGACTGTATTATTGACAATTCCTATGTACTAAATGTATTTAAATGGAAATAAAACGTCTTATGTCTTATGTATCATTGATCAAATAATTTAAGAATGGAAATTAAAAAGGGGGTTGAAATGGTAATTGTTAACATTTCAATAAAAATAATCTAAAACCTATTTTGCTTTAGATCACGCAGTACTTAAGAACACTATAAATCAACAAAACACAGCAACAATTCGAACATTTAACTTTTATCTTTTCTCAAACTACTGTACATAAAAATGCCTGCCTCAAAAATAACATCCATAAATTGTTTCGATTGAGGAACACTTAGAATCCGCTGAGTGCCTATATTCTTTAATTTAAGTTAATTCTTTACTGGTTGCATAGCATGTCTATTACCACATAGAACTTTTGACCAGACAGGTATCTACAAGATCTCCACCTCATATATCCTTTTGACGAGACAGACACCTACCATATATCCACCTCATATATCATTTTGACGAGACAGACACCTACCATATCTCCACCTCATATAACCTTTTGACGGGTCTCATAATATGTTTATTCTTACGTACAGTTTTTGTCTATACAGACATCTGCCCAATCTACTTTCTCCTATAGACCCTTGATTAGTCACATAACTTTTTTACCAGCACATAAAATTATATGAACACACCAACCAGACAAAATCGTTCAACACTGTCTACTATAATGTACTCTGGGAAGTTCATGAAATCCAGGTTGATATTTGTTTATGTATTTCTAACCTGCGTAAACTAGACAGTGATAAGTGTGTCGAGTGATGCAAACCCAGGACTCCCACTGAAGTACAAAAACCTGAAGTATCGGTTTTTTATTAGTTTGATTGTGTCCTGCGCAAACTTGACGGCGTTAAGTGTGACGAGTGATGCGAACCCAGGACGCCCATTGAAGTACAAAAACCTGAAGTATCGGTTTTTTATTAGTTTGTTTGTGTCCTGCGTAAACTTGACGGGGATAAGTGTGTCGTGTAATGTGAACCCAGGACTCCCATTGAAGTACATGAACCTGAAGTATCAGTTGTTTGGATTAGTTTGATTATGTCCTGCGCAAACTTAACGGCGTTAAGTGTGTCAAGTGCTGTAAACCCAGGACACTCATTGAAGTACTTGAACCTGAAGTATCGGTTGTTTGGATTAGTTTGATTATGTCCTGCGCAAACTTAGCGGCGATAAGTATGTCAAGTGCTGCAAACCCAGGACACTCATTGAAGTACAAGAACCTGAAGTATCGGTTTTTTATTAGTTTGATTATGTCCTGCGCAAACTTGACGGCGTTAAGTGTGTCGAGTGATGCAACCCCAGGACTCCCATTGCCATTGTTTCCACCCACGCATCGATGTCATAATTGCCTCACAACACAACGAGGCTTGTGTCGTTGCGTGCCAGTGAAAGTCTTCTTGAAATGACAACCTTATTGGAGTTATTTAAGGGGTTGCGTTAATGACTGTTTCCCTTTTGCCGAAATATACTTATAAATAGTTTTTTGTTCCATTTGTTTTGTTATTTTTAAAAATTTTCAGTGGTCAATTATTGGCATAATCATAACAAGTTCATGTCAGTAATTACGAGACCTCTCGGTGGATCTAATTTATAAGAAATTACTCTTAAGTATCTAACGATTTCTTTGAGACATATATACTTTACAAATGAGGCACTGAAAATGCATTAATTTATCATTTGTTGTGTGGAATATGACTACATTCAATATGAATGTGTAACCTATCTTCTCCAGGCGGTGAGATAGTACACGACCTGGGGCACATATTTCTGTGACCTGGGGTAAATATCTCCACGACCTGGGGTACATATCTTCACGACCTGGGGTACATATCTTCACGACCTGGGGTACATATCTCCACGACTTGGGGTACATATCTTCACGACCTGGGGTACATAAAGGTAATAATATGAAATTATTCGTCTTTATAATCGGCTGTATCTGTATTTTCAACAGTTGTTTGAATACGACTACTCTTCTATTATAATCATCTTCACTTGAGGATAACTTTTTGAGTTTGGGAGAATTTCACCGTTACAGTGGCTACTAGGCTCTTCAAGATACACTCTTATTTGAGCATTTAACTGTTCTTCTTCGTCTATTTTCAAACGTTAAATGCCAGTGGCCTTGACCGGAGGGTTCGACGTTATCGCAAGATAACGGCGTCAAGCATTATCGATTGTGGCTGTTCCTTGGCTTGTACTATCCTCGCACGCATCCACTGGTGGTGGATCGAAAGGCATCCTTACGCTTTTGGTCCCCAGGTTAAGTGTTGTAGAGGGACTCTGTGCCCTAACTTCGCTTGGTAACATATTTCAGAGTAAAGATGTCAATTGCCACCCCAGAATCAATCACCTCGATTCCTGATTCTTGGGTGGAGTCATTAAACAAATTGGAGTCATTAAACCTCCAGTGTGTGTGATAGGCCAGCACCTTTTGTAAAATGATTGCCATCACTCATCGGAGATACATTCTACTACTTCACAATTGTATAGGCATCATAATTAATTAAGACTTACTTAATTGAATATTTATGTAAAGAAAAACATATATCTTTAGAGTAAGGTACAGAGTATATAATGATTAATAGTGTAACGGTGTATATTAACAGTAAAATATTGGATTGCGTCAACTTGTCAGTACGTTCATAACAAGAGATCGATGTCAAACTAAATAGGACAGAGAATTTTCTTATGCAACTCCTCTACCATGGCTTCCAGTGTTGTGGAGCATCTCCTCCTGAAATACGATGCAAAGATACATCGTATTTTAGGAGAGCGTAGCAGGATAAGGCATCTACAATGAATCTCCCAATTTTGCAGGATATACCACAATATGCCGGGCGTTTAAAAACTAGAACACCACTTCTTCAGTTAGATTCCTAGTTAATTTTAGAACTTAAGCTTAAGCGGCCGGTGTCATAGCTATAATCTATATTTTCCGGTGACAACCGCGTCAAGGTATTGTCTGCAATATTTACAAGGAAACCACTGAGGATGTAACATCACAGTATGGGCGAAACGTTCGGTTGTAAAAATTGTAGATAATACCTTGACGTGGTTGGCACAAGAAAATGTAGATTCTAGATTCCTAGTTAATTTTAAATTAACTATAGCAAAACTCAGATGTGTGTTTACTCAGGTTATGTGTGTTTTACGATCAAACCAAGTTTCTGCTATTATTGTCATAGTTGGAATAAACCTTCCCCTCAGTTATGTACTGTGTTATTTCACTTTCGCACATGTGTGCGACTCCTGTACATGCAAGTGGGGAATCTCTGATGATCACTAATGTCATAAACGTTCCTTAAATTCTCATTTAAATGTGAAATTCAGATAAATGCCTTAATAGTTTATCAGATTTATTGACACACATATTTTTGGATATTATATTTATTGTATACACCAATGTATAACGACATTTACATGAAACATACAATGGGTAACCATGACCTTACACTTGTCCTTATGGCAGGTGGAGAGAGGGTCCTGTAACCTTGCCCGTGAGCCTTGCTGGCCTGAGGAAATGCACCACGCAGACACTCACAGTGTGTGCTCGACCACCGAGGGACTACACCTGCACCTCGCCAAAGTGAGTACCCTAGACCTACACCCTTCTTACCAACTGTACATTAGAAATCAATGCTAGGACAGAAATTGTTTCGTTTCGCCGTATATCTAATTTTTTTTAAAAGGGCACAACAACAAAATAATAATATTAAATTAATCTGGAGCTGGGATTTTACCTTGTGACGTGAATCTACTGATGGTTCTAAATTTTTTACATTTTATCAAGAATAGAATCACTCTGAAAAAAAACTGAATGACTCTTGTTGCAGACCTCCTAATGTTACCTTAAAGTGACAATTTTCCAATAAAACTATTCTAGAGTGGTTTAGACATTAAGTACTAGTTTGTTAGAAATTTCATAAATAAACATAGTTCAGTGAATTTTAGTCTTGATTCAGTGTTTCAAACATTACTCGAGCAAATTCCTCTCCTTGGATTTTCATATTTGGCTGCGTTGTTATTGAATCGATAACGAGAACCACCTTAGGACTTCATTGTTAGCTCCATTGTTAGTGAAAACGAGAACCACCTTAGGACTTCATTGTTAGCTCCATTGTTAGTGAAAACGAGAACCACCTTAGAACTTTATTGTTGACTCCATTGTTAGTGATAACTAGAACCACCTTAGGACGTCATTGTTAGCTCCTTTATTATTGATAACGACAACCACCTTAGGACTACATTCTAGGCTCCTTTCTTAATGATAACGAGAACCACCTTAGGACTTCATTCTTGGCTCCTTTATTATTGATAACGACAACCACCATAGGACTTCATTCTTGGCTCCTTTCTTAATGATAACGAGAACCACCTTAGGACTTCATTCTAGGCTCCTTTATTAGTGATAACGAGAACCACCTTAGGACTTCATTGTTAGCTCCATTGTTAGTGAAAACGAGAACCACCTTAGGACTTCATTGTTAGCTCCATTGTTAGTGAAAACGAGAACCACCTTAGAACTTTATTGTTGACTCCATTGTTAGTGATAACTAGAACCACCTTAGGACGTCATTGTTAGCTCCTTTATTATTGATAACGACAACCACCTTAGGACTACATTCTAGGCTCCTTTCTTAATGATAACGAGAACCACCTTAGGACTTCATTCTTGGCTCCTTTATTATTGATAACGACAACCACCTTAGGACTTCATTCTTGGCTCCTTTCTTAATGATAACGAGAACCACCTTAGGACTTCATTCTAGGCTCCTTTATTAGTGATAACGAGAACCACCTTAGGACTTCATTGTTAGCTCCATTGTTAGTGAAAACGAGAACCACCTTAGAACTTTATTGTTGACTCCATTGTTAGTGATAACTAGAACCACCTTAGGACGTCATTGTTAGCTCCACTGTTAGTGATAACGAGAACCACCTTAGGACTTCATTGTTAGCTCAATTGTTAGTGATAACGAGAACCACCTTAGGACTTCATTGTTAGTTCCATTGTTAGTTATAACGAGAACCACCTTAGGACTTCATTGTTAGTTCCATTGTTAGTTATAACGAGAACCACCTTAGGACTTCATTGTTAGTTCCATTGTTAGTTATAACGAGAACCACCTTAGGACTTCATTGTTAACTCCATTGTTTAGTGATAACGAAAACCACCTTAGGACTTCATTGTTAGTTCCATTGTTAGTTATAACGAGAACCTCCTTAGGACTTCATTGTTAGTTCCATTGTTAGTGATAACGAGAACCTCCTTAGGACTTCATTGTTAGCTCTATTGTTAGTTATAACGAGAACCACCTTAGGACTTCATTGTTAGCTCCATTGTTAGTTATAACGAGAACCACCTTAGGACTTCATTGTTAGCTCTATTGTTAGTGATAGCAAGAACCTCCTTAGGACTTCATTGTTAGCTCCATTGTTAGTTATAACGAGAACCTCCTTAGGACTTCATTGTTAGCTCTATTGTTAGTTATAACTAGAACCACCTTAGGACTTCATTGTTAGCTCCATTGTTAGTGATAACGAGAACCACCTTAGGACTTCATTGTTAGTTCCATTGTTAGTTATAACGAGAACCACCTTAGGACTTCATTGTTAGTTCCATTGTTAGTTATAACGAGAACCACCTTAGGACTTCATTGTTAGTTCCATTGTTAGTTATAACGAGAACCACCTTAGGACTTCATTGTTAGTTCCATTGTTAGTTATAACGAGAACCCCTTTAGGACTTCATTGTTAGTTCCATTGTTAGTTATAACGAGAACCACCTTAGAACTTTATTGTTGACTCCATTGTTAGTGATAACTAGAACCACCTTAGGACGTCATTGTTAGCTCTATTGTTAGTGATAGCAAGAACCTCCTTAGGACTTCATTGTTAGCTCCATTGTTAGTGATAACGAGAACCACCTTAGGACTTCATTGTTAGCTCCATTGTTAGTTATAACGAGAACCTCCTTAGGACTTCATTGTTAGTTCCATTGTTAGTTATAACGAGAACCACCTTAGGACGTCATTGTTAGTTCCATTGTTAGTTATAACGAGAACCACCTTAGGACTTCATTGTTAGTTCCATTGTTAGTTATAACGAGAACCACCTTAGGACTTCATTGTTAGTTCCATTGTTAGTTATAACGAGAACCACCTTAGGACTTCATTGTTAGTTCCATTGTTAGTTATAACGAGAACCACCTTAGGACTTCATTGTTAGTTCCATTGTTAGTTATAACGAGAACCTCCTTAGGACTTCATTGTTAGTTCCATTGTTAGTTATAACGAGAACCACCTTAGGACTTCATTGTTAGTTCCATTGTTAGTTATAACGAGAACCTCCTTAGGACTTCATTGTTAGTTCCATTGTTAGTTATAACGAGAACCACCTTAGGACTTCATTGTTAGTTCCATTGTTAGTTATAACGAGAACCACCTTAGGACTTCATTGTTAGTTCCATTGTTAGTTATAACGAGAACCTCCTTAGGACTTCATTGTTAGTTCCATTGTTAGTTATAACGAGTACCACCTTACGACGTCATTGTTAGCTCTACTGTTAGTGATAACGAGAACCACCTTAGGACTTCATTGTTAGCTCCATTGTTAGTGATAATGAGAACCACCTTAGGACTTCATTGTTAGTTCCATTGTTAGTTATAACGAGAACCACCTTAGGACTTCATTGTTAATTCCATTGTTAGTTATAACGAGAACCACCTTAGGACTTCATTGTTAGTTCCATTGTTAGTTATAACGAGAACCTCCTTAGGACTTCATTGTTAGTTCCATTGTTAGTTATAACGAGGACCACCTTAGAACTTTATTGTTGACTCCATTGTTAGTGATAACTAGAACCACCTTAGGACGTCATTGTTAGCTCCACTGTTAGTGATAACGAGAACCACCTTAGGACTTCATTGTTAGCTCCATTGTTAGTGATAATGAGAACCACCTTAGGACTTCATTGTTAGTTCCATTGTTAGTTATAACGAGAACCACCTTAGGACTTCATTGTTAATTCCATTGTTAGTTATAACGAGAACCACCTTAGGACTTCATTGTTAGTTCCATTGTTAGTTATAACGAGAACCTCCTTAGGACTTCATTGTTAGTTCCATTGTTAGTTATAACGAGGACCACCTTAGAACTTTATTGTTGACTCCATTGTTAGTGATAACTAGAACCACCTTAGGACGTCATTGTTAGCTCCACTGTTAGTGATAACGAGAACCACCTTAGGACTTCATTGTTAGCTCCATTGTTAGTGATAACGAGAACCACCTTAGGACTTCATTGTTAGTT
Source organism: Stictocephala bisonia (assembly GCA_035578905.1). Classification (NCBI taxonomy): domain Eukaryota; kingdom Metazoa; phylum Arthropoda; class Insecta; order Hemiptera; family Membracidae; genus Stictocephala; species Stictocephala bisonia. The sequence continues at coordinate 157,900 of JAQJVL010001169.1, forward strand.
CCATTGTTAGTTATAACGAGAACCACCTTAGGACTTCATTGTTAGTTCCATTGTTAGTTATAACGAGAACTACCTTAGGACTTCATTGTTAGTTCCATTGTTAGTTATAACGAGAACCACCTTAGGACTTCATTGTTAGTTCCATTGTTAGTTATAACGAGAACCACCTTAGGACTTCATTGTTAGTTCCATTGTTAGTTATAACGAGAACCACCTTAGGACTTCATTGTTAGTTCCATTGTTAGTTATAACGAGAACCACCTTAGGACTTCATTGTTAGTTCCATTGTTAGTTATAACGAGAACCACCTTAGGACTTCATTGTTAGTTCCATTGTTAGTTATAACGAGAACCACCTTAGGACTTCATTGTTAGCTCCATTGTTAGTTATAATGAGAACCTCCTTAGGACTTCATTGTTAGTTCCATTGTTAGTTATAACGAGAACCTCCTTAGGACTTCATTGTTAGCTCCATTGTTAGTGATAACGAAAACATACATTAGATTCTTACTTTTTTAGACTTAATAAAAATATATTTATGGGTTTCAAATTAACAAATTGTGTCAAAAATCTCTTGCTACTTTTTTAAAAGTTTAACTAAACTAAAGAATACTACGATCACTACTGTTCTTGCTCGATCGTCCATTATTCTGTCCTAATGGGGGCCATCAATATTTTATCGATGAGACAGTTTCATCCTTTTAGAACATGTGTGATGGATTATTTACCAATTTTCCTTTGTGACAAACAGGAAACACTAAAGATTATTTCAACAGCATCAGAAGTGTTTCATCATTAAGGTCTCTGACTCATTACGACAACAATAAAAACAAATTCATGAATATAATATAACAAATGGTATATAAATGAGTTTCATCGACTCTCGATTTGTTATATTCTAAAAAGGGTAAATATACTTGCTTGGGCGAGTCACCGCGTGTAAATATACTTGCTTGGGCGAAACACCGCGTGTAAGTATACTTGCTTAGGCGAGTCACCGTGTGTAAATATACTTGCTTGGGCGAGTCACCACGTGTAAATATACTTGCTTGGGCGAGTCACCACGTGTAAATATACTTGTTTGGGTGAGTCACCGCGTGTAAATTTGCAAATTATGTTTAATTACTCTTATATTTAATATTACGAAAGTATTTACTATTACAGCTTATATAGTTATTACTATTGATTTTCCAAATATAGTTGAAAACTAAGCTTTAATTATATTTGTTATTTTGACTGACAAAAGAAAAAAAGTAACAGTGTAGAAATACTTTGCTAGTGACACTACATAAAAGAGGATGAGAGACATTATTTAAATTTTGCGTGTCTATTGTAAATTAACCTGACATGATACTCAAAATTAGGTGCATATGATGTTACTTTGAGTACCTGTCTTGGATTCTCCTGCTACACGATACAAGAGGAGGGGTAGGGTGATCTTACCAAACGAAGGGAAGTATGATTTAACTTGTGAGATACCTCTGTTGTGAATTTTTCCATGATACCATTCTCATAGGAGGGGGGGGGGTGATCAATGCAACTTAATTCCATAAGTCAGTCCGCCCGCAACACGCACCGCTATAAAAATGAGGGAGAAGCACGATTTAGCTTTCGAGCACCTGTCTGATATCACCCGTCATGCTAAAAAAGAGGGTATGATTACTTCAAAATGTTCTATTTTTAGTTGACGCAACTCAGTCACTATGATACTTACGTTAAACACAGAAATACGTAACACAGTTATACATTAGTTAGTTATACAGCATTTTTGACCTTAACTATAGACTTAATATTTTTTACCTTAACTATAGACTTAAAAGCTTATATATTGTGTAAAATCATTTTATTAAAAAAATTATTTTAACATACTTTTTAACTTTGTCTTGGTATTTTCTAATTTTGTTTGGAAAGGTAAATGATTGACTATTGAACACCTATATCATGTCACTGTGGTAGTAAACAAAGAGAGAGGGAGGTGGGTTATTATTAACTTTTGAGCTCCTGTATAATATTACCGTGATAGTAAACAAAGAAAGAGGGAGGTGGGTTATTATTAACTTTTGAGCTCCTGTATAATATTACCGTGATAGTAAACAAATAGAGAGGGAGGTGGGTTATTATTAACTTTTGAGCTCCTGTATAATATTACCGTGATAGTAAACAAAGGGAGGGGGGTTGGCTATGATTAACTTTTGAGCTTCCGTCTTATGTTACCGTAATAGTAAACAAATAGAGAGGGAGGTGGGTTATTATTAACTTTTGAGCTCCTGTATAATATTACCGTGATAGTAAACAAAGGGAGGGGGGTTGGCTATGATTAACTTTTGAGCTTCCGTCTTATGTTACCGTGATAGTAAACAAATAGAGAGGGAGGTGGGTTATTATTAACTTTTGAGCTCCTGTATAATATTACCGTGATAGTAAACAAATAGAAAGGAGGTGGGTTATTATTAACTTTTGAGCTCTTGTATAATATTACCGTGATAGTAAACAAATAGATAGGAGGTGGGTTATTATTAACTTTTGAGCTCCTGTATAATATTACCGTGATAGTAAACAAAGGGAGGGGGGTTGGCTATGATTAACTTTTGAGCTTCCGTCTTATGTTACCGTGATAGTAAACAAATAGAGAGGGAGGTGGGTTATTATTAACTTTTGAGCTCCTGTATAATATTACCGTGATAGTAAACAAAGGGAGGGGGGTTGGCTATGATTAACTTTTGAGCTTCCGTCTTATGTTACCGTGATAATAAACAAATAGAGAGGAGGTGGGTTATTATTAACTTTTGAGCTCCTGTATAATATTACCGTGATAGTAAACAAAGGGAAGGGGGTTGGCTATGATTAACTTTTAAACTTCCGTCTTATGTTACCGTGATAGTAAACAAATAGAGAGGGAGGTGGGTTATTATTAACTTTTGAGCTCCTGTATAGTATTACCGTGATAGTAAACAAAGAAAGAGGGAGGTTGGCTATGATTAACTTTTGAGCTCCTGTCTCATATTACCGTGATAGTAAACAAAGAAAGAGGGAGGTTGGCTATGATTAACTTTTGAGCTTCCGTCTTATGTTACCGTGATAGTAAACAAATAGAGAGGGAGGTGGGTTATTATTAACTTTTGAGCTCCTGTATAATATTACCGTGATAGTAAACAAAGGGAGGGGGGTTGGCTATGATTAACTTTTGAGCTTCCGTCTTATGTTACCATGATAGTAAACAAATAGAGAGGGAGGTGGGTTATTATTAACTTTTGAGCTCCTGTATAATATTACCGTGATAGTAAACAAAGGGAGGGGGGTTGGCTATGATTAACTTTTGAGCTTCCGTCTTATGTTACCGTGATAGTAAACAAATAGAGAGGGAGGTGGGTTATTATTAACTTTTGAGCTCCTGTCTCATATTACCGTGATAGTAAACAAATAGAGAGGGATGTGGGTGATTATTAACTTTTGAGCTCCTGCCTCATATTACCGTGGTAGTAAACAAAGAAAGAGGGAGGTTGGCTATGATTAACTTTTGAGCTTCCGTCTTATGTTACCATGATAGTAAACAAATAGAGAGGGAGGTGGGTTATTATTAACTTTTGAGCTCCTGTATAATATTACCGTGATAGTAAACAAATAGAGAGGAGGTGGGTTATTATTAACTTTTGAGCTCCTGTATAATATTACCGTGATAGTAAACAAAGGGAGGGGGGTTGGCTATGATTAACTTTTGAGCTTCCGTCTTATGTTACCGTGATAGTAAACAAATAAAGAGGGAGGTGGGTTATTATTAACTTTTGAGCTCCTGTCTCATATTACCGTGATAGTAAACAAAGGGAGGGGGAGGTGGGTTATTATTAACTTTTGAGCTTCCGTCTTATGTTACCGTGATAGTAAACAAAGGGAGGGGGTTGGCTATGATTAACTTTTGAGCTTCCGTCTTATGTTACCGTGATAGTAACCAAATAGAGAGGGAGGTGGGTTATTATTAACTTTTGAGCTTCCGTCTTATGTTACCGTGATAGTAAACAAAGGGAGGGGGGTTGGCTATGATTAACTTTTGAGCTTCCGTCTAATATTACCGTGATAGTAAACAAATAGAGAGGGAGGTGGGTTATTATTAACTTTTGAGCTTCCGCCTTGTGTTACCGTGATAGTAATCAAAGGGAGGGGGGTTGGCTATGATTAACTTTTGAGCTTCCATCTTAGGTTACCGTGATAATAAACAAATAGAGAGGAGGTGGGTTATTATTAACTTTTGAGCTCCTGTCTCATAGTACCGTGATAGTAAACAAAGGGAGGGGGAGGTGGGTTATTATTAACTTTTGAGCTTCCGTCTTATGTTACCGTGATAGTAAACAAAGGGAGGGGGGTTGGCTATGATTAACTTTTGAGCTTCCGTCTTAGGTTACCGTGATAATAAACAAATAGAGAGGAGGTGGGTTATTATTAACTTTTGAGCTCCTGTCTCATATTACCGTGATAGTAAACAAAGGGAGGGGGAGGTGGGTTATTATTAACTTTTGAGCTTCCGTCTTATGTTACCGTGATAGTAAACAAAGGGAGGGGGGTTGGCTATGATTAACTTTTGAGCTTCCGTCTTATGTTACCGTGATAGTAAACAAATAGAGAGGGAGGTGGGTTATTATTAACTTTTGAGCTCCTGTATAATATTACCGTGATAGTAAACAAAGGGAGGGGGGTTGGCTACGATTAACTTTTGAGCTTCCGTCTTATGTTACCGTTATAGTAAACAAATAGAGAGGGAGGGGTTATTATTAACTTTTGAGGGCCCATCTCTTGTCACTCGTGTTACTGAGCTTAGAGACAGCGGAGTTATGTACTAACTCGTCAGCGTCTGTCTTATGTAGCCTAATTTGTTCTTAAAATATATTACATAATTTACATATTTGATTCACTATTTCGAAAATCGCTTTCCTTCGACCCTCCTTTTTTAGCAACCAAAACTTGCTACTTCCCTGATAATAGTAGGCTTATAATATCACAACATCAACATCTAAACTAATATTTTTTTAACTTTAGTGAGATACATTTATTAAAAGAGAAATATCGAATGAAAAAAGGAAAACTTAAAACATCTGGTTCTCTTGTTTTTCATACGTTGTGTATACAAAGAAAAGTTTGTTTTTGTACTATGAAATTCTAAAAGTTGAACTTGTTTTATGAATGTTCTAACTGTAATGTTTGAACCTGCAAATTGGTACTCAAATTTTAAATTAATTTAAATAAGTTTACAAATTAAAATTTTACACAGTGGCCAATATTTAATAATTATTTAAATTATTTATAGTGAGACTTTTCATTATTATTGTTTATAAAACGTTCATTGTGTACACCCATGATGAAGAGGGTTAAGTGGAGGATCTCAAACGGTATGTAGAATGACTACATATACACGGCCTAACTGGGCTAGCCGTTATCTCGCAGTCACGTAACACTTCCATATACATATCTCCTCACCTGACGAGGGGAAATTACGAAATCCAAAAAGTTAAGAACAGTTCTAGTTGTTATCGGTGATCCTACTACTCACGATCCTAGAACCTTGATTAATCTAAGACTGAAAGTGCTATGTATCACAATTAATATAAATTATTGGGAAACAACTTAATATTGAGTTGACAGATATTCACTAACCCAAACGGCTGAAACCAAAGATTAATATTAGATGATGTTTTAATACGACTGCATCATTGCCAAAATCAGTTTAGTGTTTTTAATAGAATCAAGTTATATAAAATAATAAAATTAAATATAGTATTTTTTTAACATTAATAATATCTGACGGAATGAAAACTTAACGATTGATAAATGTTAATTGTTAAAAGTTGCTAAAGTGATGCAAATTCGATTACTACATAATAATTTACCTCGCTTGATGCTTGGTGAACAAAAATAAAATCCAATTTAAAAAAAATACAATTGAAATGTTTTCCTAGTATTATAAACTATATTTTTATTAACTCCTACAACCCAGTTAAATCGGATATTTATAAAATAACATTTTCAGTGCAGGTATTAAGCTGCGTATCCTACCATTAAATATTGATCAAACTTTGTTAATGAAAATGGAACTCAGTAGAAAGAAAAAAATCTGACGAGGAAGGATTGCATGTAGCCTTCGGACTAATTAAAAGAATAAACTGGCAAATGGATAAATATATTTTGAAATGTTAGTAATTACATTCAAAATACTATAATGTATATTTTAAAACCAACTAAATAGCCATCTGATTAACAAGGTAGAGTTAGTTGGCTATAACAACAGCAAATAACTTTTGAAATATTTGCGTGTATTTGCTATTATCAAAATAGTGTCTTTCAACTGCTTATTGAAAGAAAATTGTTTTTAAACGCTAATAGAACTACTAAATAACACATCACGGTCCTGCTGTTAAGACATACCATGATGTTGTTACAGCGTACCACTGATTCCAATTCTTTGGTCTAAATATAACCTAAAAATAAGTGCATTCATTTCGTGAAAACTGTTCCTCTTTATCTGATTAAAATGGATAAACAGTGTCATGATGTCAGAGTAATGGACATATGTCGTATTCATACAATCAATTAAAAGAGCATTTTTGGGTGTTGATCTGTTACAGCTCCTAAAGTAACAATTGTTGCAATTCACCACTGAATACATGAGCGCAAAAAGGCAAGGTTCCCTTCATATTGTTAAAATATTCAGTTTTGCCAACTGCATGGATATAAATTGTGTATGTAGAATTGCTTAGTGGTAATGTTTAACTTATATTTGAAATATGAAGTTGTAAATACTAGGTAAAAAAAGCGTAAACAGTACACTTAATTTTTAACGTTCGGAGTTGGCGTTTCGAAAACGAAAACGAAGGTTGCAAGAAATCTACAGGATTGATTAAAGAAACAAGAAAATAAAATTAATAATTATTGTTATTAAGAAAAGATGTGTTAACTCAACCAAAGACAATATTAAAATGATGACAAAGAAAGCGTTCAACTTTACAGATGACCTTATATAAAATATATTCTACAAAACTTGTGTTAGTGACTTGATGCACCCTACACACTCAGAAACCGAGCCTCTGAAAACCGACTGGTAGAGTCTTTCTTGGCAATATGCTTTTGATCCCTGGATGTATTTTAAACAACTTTAATTATTTTATCATGGTTTGAATATTTCACACCTACATGTTTCAACTTACGATTTACCTACATGTCAAGAAATGTATACATATTTTATTTTCTGCATAAATTGCTGTTGGTTGGCTTATATAGCTTTTCACGTCCTTTTGCTTTTCATTTGTGAGCCAAATTGTTTCACTGGAAGCTGTTGCAAGAGCAATATACTCCGCCTCAGTGGAAGATAAAGCAACTGTAATTTTTCTCTGTTGCCCAACAGACAGTTGATCCGTGTAATTGTAGTACACGAGGCATTGTTGATTTTTTATCTTTATCTCCTGCCAATCTGAATCTTAATAAACGAGCAAACACTCATCATTAGTTTTTCGGTGGTAAATGCGACAGTTTAATTTACTTTTTATTTATCTCAAAATTATTTTCAACCCTTTCCAGTGCACTTCTGTTACGTTACTTCAAAAGCGACTGAAATTTTACAGCAAAACTTAGTCTGCTCTCATAATGTGCCTCACAAGGATTCGATAAGGAAAAATTAAAAGGAAATGAATAATAATTATGAAGAAAGGCAATGTTAACACAACCAAGAACAGTATTAAAATAAAAATTTAAACAATTGTACTATATTTGATCAAAGTCCTTTAGCTGTCTCCAAAACTTAAACTATTTTCTATAGTTGAGTACCAAAACAACTTAAATATTCGTATGTTGGAAAAGATATATCGAAGGCTTCTATCAATATTAGCAGAGCCTTATAATTATCTTATTACGATATCAGTAATGCCTCATTGCTTTCTCTACAACACACACACCGTTTCAAGTTTAGGTTATGTTAGACTTTAGGTTAGGTTTAGTTAGGTTAGGTTATAGTTTAGGATAGTTTATGTGCAACAAAACAGATTAGTTAAGTTAGGTTTGGTAGGGTTATGTTAGATATTTGATCACTATATTTGTTTAGAACATAGTTTAAGTTTGGGGAGGGCAGCTAAAGGAATTTGACCCTATATTTATTTTATATAACATATGCTAAATATATAGATTATTTTGCTCAATCTAACAAAAAAGGTTTTGGTAATTATTCGATATAGCATATTATGCATTTTTCAACTTTTTTTCTCAAAACACGCAAATAACGGGTTAGTTTTGAAAGTATTACACAAATTTTTGGGGCGAAAAGCCGGGAAAACTGTGAAAATGAGGAAAAACGGAACAATTTATTTTTCATAAATCCATCATTGTTAGTGTAAATATATTGTTGTGGGTACTGAAATTAAGTGGAATTGCGTCCTGATCCCAAATATGACAAGGGGTTTTCAATCGGAAAATTAGTCTTCAATGAAATCACTAATCGTAATTGTTCGTGTGAACAATCAACAAAGAAAAATAAGCAGCAAGTGGAACATTTGTCACCAAGTATTTTCCGTAGACGTCGGAATAAATCATGTACTGCGTACGTAACGGTATCTGATATTGTGATTATGTGGTCAAGACCACTAGACACGACAAAACAGAAAAAAAAACTGCGAGCTCCACTTCCTGGTCTGCCAGGGTCGAGGAGCGGTATCCTGCGTCGATACACGGTACAATAAACGTGTAAATGGTCCGATGATGAAGAGGAACCTTGAGATTGTTTCATCAACCTATAAACATCTCCATTTCCTTATAGCAAAGAGCCTATTAAAGACAACATTCACAGCCTAATAATGAATTACAAACGAGCATTCCTTAACATAAATAAGTAAAAACATAATACATAAGAAGAAAAAAACATAACGAGGTAAAACACTTGGTTAGTGAATATAAACAACAAGAGAAAAGGCTAAGGTGGCTAACGGTGAGAGGCTTATTTCAAAGGAGGTTAAACTCAATGATAGGCCCCTCGCTACTGGGATTGATAATCTTTTAAATGAGTATTTTAATATTATTGTTCTCTATGTAAATCGCGTGGGAAAGAAGAGGGGTTTGTGAAGAGGTTGTTAGCATAACCAAGGAAGGTATAATGCATAATGAAATCGAGATAATTTTTTCTTCTAAATTAATATTAGTTTATTTTAATTTATTGTATTCGCTATTGTTTTATTATATTCCTCATGATTTTATCTTTATTTTGGTGCAATTTTAAATAGTATAATGAATATGTGATTGTTATAAGTAGATACTTCAATTGAGCGAGGATCGGCGTTGCATTTTTGTTATTTAGCAACTATCGCATTCCTCTGGAGCCACACAAACAGGATATTCTGTATGCCTTCAATAAAAGCATGCAGGTCTGGATGGAAGTGGTTGAAATGTTTTCTAAATCCAAACTGGGCATAATTTCTTCCCCTTTGACCAATTTGGTCGCAGGCCATCTTTTTGGAACAACAATATCTTTAGCTTACCAAAAGGCTGGAAATTCCAGAGTATTGGTGATAAGGCTCACAGTGTCTTCTTCCTCGACTGCCTACGTGCTGTATGCACTAAATAACTTGAACCCAAAATCTTCAGCCCTTTTAGTTTGTATGCGTTCTAGGACATGAGATTAGTAAACCTTACAGTATGTCTATACTTATGATGTGTTTCGCCGTTTTGATCTTGTGCATCTCCTCAAGTAGGGGCTGACTGCAGGTTTATAGCAGTCAAACCAATGACAGCTTTAGTTATAAACTTGTTTGATGAAATTATCAACTTGTTTGATGAAGCTGATAAGTGGAAGGTGAAATCGAGCAACAACTTAAACTTTAAAAAATCGTTGGCATGTTTTAATCATCAGACTAATTTTGTACTGCCCAAGGAATAATAAACATTGATACATGCTTATGGTGTCCACACCTGGCCATATAAAACTATATATTCAGTTACATATACAGAGTTTTTACAGTTTTATATAACACATGGAAACTGTCTACAAATAGTTTTAAAATTATAAGTCAAGATCATAAAAATAAAAGTGCTACATATTGTTTAAACAATTAGTCATAAAACACCTTTCCATGTACTAACTCTAGTTTTTGTTTCTAGATGAAGCCCATAGAGTTCTCGGCAATGACGGACGACCTGTCCGAGGAGTTGAGGGCTTCATGCAAGCCAGGTCTGATGCCCATGGCTGGAGTCCGGGTATCGCCCTCCAACTGTGCAATGCCCGAGGAGTTCGAACTCTATGCAAACAGACTACGTAACTTTACTGTCTACGAGGACGACACCTGGGTCATTTCTTACCCCAAGTGTGGTGAGTTTTTTTAAAAATACTTGATTATAATGTAAAATGATGTTTTACAAATATGTCTGGATATAAACTGCACGGAAATTTGTATTTGCTGAGTTATATTGGCTACATGCATGTTACTGTCACTTTTGTCTATTTCTATGACAGTTTCATGCATTAGTCACAGATAACAACGTATAAACATTGCTTTTATTTACACACGGATATATTTCATATCCAATGTTAAATTTTGCGTCTCAAATTATCATGTAAACTCATGATTTAAACCCTGAACTGTAAATATTAAGATTAATAGACTAATCTGTCCTAATATGAAGTTTTTGTTTATTTGTTCATTAACTACATGTTTTGTTATGAATATACTGTAAACATGTCTTTTATGACAAAATTAAAAATAACATGTGAAAAAGGAGAAAACTGAAAGGATATGTAACATTTTTTTCAGAATAAATTAAAAATTACAAACACAATATGTAAAAAGGCAAAATCTCAAAGGATAAATAAACATATTTTTATTTTGTGACAAATATAGAAAAAATGTGCACTGCAACAAAAAATATTTGTATTCGAACAAACAATAAAATAAACAGTATTCTCAACACTTAAAACCAAACGTATCATAAATAAATATGTGGTGTATAAAAATTAAAATGTAAGGACTGTTCAATACAACCATTACTTATCTGTTCAATACAACCATTACTTATCTGTTCAATACAACCATTACTTACCTGTTCAATACAACCATTACTTACCTGTTCAATACAACCATTACTTACCTGTTCAATACAACCATTACTTACCTGTTCAATACAACCATTACTTATCTGTTCAATACAACCATTACTTACCTGTTCAATACAACCATTACTTACCTGTTCAATGCAACCATTACTTACCTGTTCAATGCAACCATTACTTACCTGTTCAATACAACCATTACTTACCTGTTCAATACAACCATTACTTACCTGTTCAATACAACCATTACTTACCTGTTCAATACAACCATTACTTACCTGTTCAATACAACCATTACTTACCTGTTCAATACAACCATTACTTACCTGTTCAATACAACCATTACTTACCTGTTCAAAATTCAAATAAAAATTCCTTCTCTAGACTTTATTTCGCCAACAAATAAGGCATTGAAATTTTTTTCCCGTAGTTTTACATAAGATCAGATATTTAGCATAATACAGACCAAACATAGGTTCCTTTATTTAGTCGCTACTACAAAATGTTGTACCCTAAGTTACCTAAAGACAGGATTTATTCCACAATAACAAGTCCGTGCAACCCTTTGGCACGTTCATTTTGGCAGGCTTTCCCAAATTGTACAGTCAATGTGGAAACAACATTATACATATTCTCTCTTTAAATGGTAATGTGGTGATTTATAAATTTAACAAATTCAAAGAAGAAAATCCGTATTTATTTTATGTTATTCTATCAACAAATAGTTTTATGATGGATAAATGTTGGTATTCTTCCAGTTCCACTTTTCCTTTAAAAGATTATTTATTGACTGGTTACCATGAAAAAAATAAGAATTTTCTTTTTAAAATATTTTTATTTGTCATCTTATACAACCATTTTAATGAAGAACACATGCAAAATGCAATGTTCACACATTGTTTAGGAAGTTATGGGTAGTGTGCCTTGTTGCCTAGACTGGGTACTGTTAGAATAAGACCTGGCCAGGCCTATTGTCTCGTATTCTATCTCAACTTTAGTGTCCATTTTGCCTAATTTGTGTTAATCAATTATTTTAACACACAATTATTTAAACATGTGAAAATTAATTCATATCAGGGTGTTATTTCAAACTGGGAAGTAATGTACTTTGTAAAGCTGAAAACAATATGACTATTGTATTTTAGCTTTTTTTCATCATACACTTAATGATAATAACATAATCATTAAGTTTTCTACTCTTTCCTACAGGAACAACTTGGACACAGGAGATGGTCTGGCTCATTGGCAACAATTGTGACTTTGATGCTGCGTCACAATCCCTGCTGCTGGAACGCTTCCCGTTCTTAGAGTAAGTCAACACACCACTAATTATACAAATTATACTATGAAATTTACAATAATGATTAATATTCTTATAGGTCATAAGGTTGAATAACAAACAAATAAATAATAAAATTATTATATGATATAAATAAATAAAACAATTAAATACAGGATTATTAAACCTGACCAATACCGTACTCTCCACTGAGCCAAAGTACCCATGAAGCACTCTGTAAAAAAAAAAAAAAAAAATAACAAGACAGTTAATAAACGGCTCTATATAAAGAATAGTCATTCTCAGTTGATAATCAAATTACAAAGTCAACCTACTCAAGTTATACCTTTTTTTCACCCTAACATTCACAATAGTATGCCAAAACCATATTATTTAAACCCCTATTGAACCTCTAATAACAAAATTATTAAATTAAATATAGGACAATATAGTACATGATTAATTATAACTAATTTTAAGTATGAGAAATAATATGACCTACAAACTGTATACGATCCACTATTTCATTTGTTGAAGCTCGGATAATGAGTTATGGTGGTTGTTTTGTTTGTAGGGCAGTCAGTATCATCCCCCAGCCTCAGCTGGATGAGAAGGCTCAGTTCCTGGACGAGCACGTGCTGTTTGCTGACACCATAGAGTATGCTGAGGAACTGCCCAGGCCAAGGTTCATCAAGAGCCACTTGCCTGTCGATCTGCTGCCCAAGGAAATATGGACCAAGAAACCAAAAGTAAGGGATTTGCATTTCAGCTACAACAATACTTCTAAAAAAACTAAACGCCTGCGATACGTTTTTTGCTGATGACACCACTATCTTCTATGAACTCAGTAAACATTCTAAAACTTAATAAAAATATGCCAGACCATCACATTTATAACTTAACTGACCTCTTCAAATCCAATGAGTGATTTTTCAGCAGTAGAACCCCAATGTTGGAATATTCACACTATGGTATAATAATTTTAAATGATAATAATATAAATAACAAGTTTTAATGTGTAAATTGATCACTTATATGTACAAGTATCTACTAGTGGAGAATGTATCATGATTAATGGCTAAGAGGCACCTTTATGGTGTGGTAGACATCATTAATGGATGTCTACAGGGGTTAATAATATATAAGGGGGGGGGGGGTAGAGTTTTATCTCCTACTAATATGTACCCAATATTACATAACATATATTTATCTTTTTTTTTATCAGAAACAAGTAATATTGTGAATTAATGCTCTACAGTACAATTTAACGTCACACAACACAAATTTATTACAACATAAGCACAAAATGTACAAATATATTATAATACAAGTACAAAATGCACTATTATCATGGTAAACGATTTCGGTGAATCAGTCGAAATATTTTGGTTCACCAAAATCGATCACCATAATATTTGTGCATTTTGTACTTGTATTGTAATACAGGGTGACAATTAAGTCTCATGACGTCTTAATAACTTTTAAACGGCAAGAGATATCACAACCAAATTTGGCAAACCGTTACTGGTAATAGTAAGCTACTTTTCTGTGTACATGTTGATCAGATGTTATCTTTGGGGGACGACCTGTTAAGAGTAAGAAAAAAGATCTTTAATGGCAACCTATGTTGATTTGTACATCATTTTAAAGGTCTAGTTAAACTGAAAACAATGCCACAAACCGGACTTAAAATGGTTGATCCAGTCGGAAGTAATTACTGTTCAAAGTTTTAAAAATGTTAAAACATTGTACTTACAAATAACAGAAAGTTACAAGTTAAAGGGAAAACTTGAATGGAAATTTAAATGCTAACCAGTATCAAGATATGCTCCAAAATGAGTTAGTTCCTGCTCTACAAGCTAGTCTTGGCGCTGACGTCAAAACATGTTTTTTCCAACATGATGCCACACTCTGGTGTTCAAGTGAGGTAATACTTATATACAGTATTTCGCCACCAGTGGATTGGAAGACATGGAGCGATTGAGGGGCTGGATTGTTTCCCTGATATAGCTCCGCTGGACTACTTTTTATGAAGCTACCTCAAACACAAAGTTTATGAAACTCAGCCTACAGATATGATTGATATTAGACACAGGATAGTACAGGAAGCTCAAGCTGAATAGCAGTTCAATAGGATTGAATAGGAGTTCAAAATGTTCCCTGTTGGCCGCCTGGCAATGTGCTCCACGAGAATACATACAAAAAGCAGTAGCCAGCTTTTATAACTGGTTAGCACATTGCCAGGCGGCCAACAGGGAACTTTTTAACTCCTACTTTTGAAGGAGTTCAATAATTATTCCCTTCAACTTTTAACTTTCTGTTATTCGTAAGTACAATGCATTAAACATTTTTAAAACTTTGAACAGCAATTACTTCCGACTGTATCAACCATTTTAACATTAGTTTAACTCGACCTTTAAAATCAGAAATTCTTTATTTATACATTCTTTAAGAAGTATAATGGCGTCATTGTTAAAAAGTTATGCTTGCTTTAAAAAAAAGTGTTTGTTAGTTGATAGTATTCTCCTGCTGTGTATAGGGGTCATTCTTCTAGCCAGTCTTGTAGCCCTTTCTTGAGCTTCTTCCCACTGAGGTTTACAGATGCTTCAGCAGAGAGTTGTATATCTTGCGTCCTGCGTATGAAGGTTTTTTACTGTATTGTGTAGTGTGGTGTTGTGGAAGTATAAAGTCTATGGCTCTTCTGGTGTTGTATGTGTGAATATCCTCCCCCCTTTCGTTTGCAGTTTTATCTATATATGTGACTACGGAGAGGATGTATAGACCAATGATTGTTAGAATTTTTAGGGACTTCAAGGCTTCTCTGCAGCTGTCTAGTGGATTTAAACTTATCAAAATGATGTACAAATCAACATAGGCTGCCATTAAAGATTTTCTTCTTACTCCTAACAGGCGGTCACCCAAAGGTGTCATCTGATCACCATGTACACAGAAAAGTAGCTTACCAGTAACTGTATGCCAAATTTAGTTGTGATATCTCTTGTCGTTTACAAGTTATAAGGTTGTCCTAAGACTTAATTACCACCCTGTATATTTGTGCATTTTGTGCTTATATAGTAATAAATTTGTGTTGTGTGACATTCACTTAAACTGTATTTGTACCCACACATATTACGCTAATTAAAAAACTATTAATACTCACTCTTCCTTTTGTAAACTTTCCATTTAATGAGTAGAAAATAATATTCACAGTATCGATGAGCTTGGAGACTGAACCTGCAATGTGGTACTGACTAACTTTGCTGACTGAGTTACATCTATGAGAAACTTGCTCTCTCAAATGAGATGTGATGTATAATGAGTCCTTTTAATGACCTCACAGGGAAAAACCAAACCAGTAGTAATTTTTTATCATATAATAAATTTTAAATTGCTAAGATTAAAAGTACAAAATGGAAAATACTTCAGTTGGAGTCTGATAACCAACTATTCTAGTATAGATTATTGACAGATCAATCTTAAATGATCCTCACTCCAATATTTGTTAGTAAAATAAGAGCAAATTTATCTAAAACTATACACAGTGTTTTTAATTTTTTTTTTTTTTTTGGTAAATATGTTTAGTTTTACTATAACCACTTCCCTTATCATTTGCACAATGATACTACTGTTATCACTCAGTTGATGCTTTGTTTTCTATTCAAGAATTAACAACATTTTTTAATGAAAAACGATCCTTAAGAAAGTATTTGCATTTATTAAATGATTATACATTAAAATAGGTAATAATACTGACTAAATTAAAAATACATGATTCTTCTTAGGCAACCATTCATAGAAAATAAAAAATCAATATCAATTAATAGCTTAAATATTATTTTAAAATTGTAAATAAAAATTAATTTCGGCTATTAAGTTTTCAAAATATTCAAAATCTGTACAATTACAGTAGATTCATAAAAAAAGAAGCGCTGATAATTGCTGTCAGTAAGTATACGATAATAATGACCAGCTGATTTTATAAAAGCATTTGACTCAACAAGTCACATAAGATTAATTGGAAAACTAGAAGCGGAAAATTATTTATGCTGATTATATGGATTAACTTATCAGTATGCAGACTTCCAACTAATAGAGCTAACTGCCTTATTAAACATTTAAAAATCTGTTTGACACAGCTGAGTTTAAACATAACGAACAATATCAGTACCAAAGAGTTACACCAGACTGATCTTTAACATTAAAATACCATCTAAGGAACTCAGCAGGTATATATAGGCATGGACACTACTAGAGAAGTCTGAGATATCCATGTTGGGTGATAGTCAGTGTGTGGATGTTGTGTAGTGGAGAGAACTGAGTATCAGGATTTTCAACTAGCTGGTTTGGATTCCAGATAAATCTGTAGGTCTCTTAGTTGCTCTGGCTATTGGGCTACTAACAAATGGCCCTTTGTGAGGAACAGTCGAACTCAGTTAATAACCAGACTACACACTCATGTAATTATATATACTCACCTAAAAATAGGCACAATTTTGTGTTTGGATCTCATATCAAAGGCTAAGAATAATATTTTCAACCCCTGGCTTCTTTGAAAATAATACTTCTTAATAGATAAAACTCTCTGTTTCAGATTTTATACGTTACTAGAAACCCTATGGATGCAGCTATTTCCTACTACCACCATCACAGGTTGTGGAATGGATACGTCGGCTCATATGAGACATTTATGGAAGGATTTTTACAGGATAAATGTTAGTATTTAGTACTTTAACATTCTAAGAATCTCAAAACAATCTTTCAAAATATAGACTTGCTAGCAAATGACTGTAGTGGACGGACATCTTGGATCAATTTCCATAAGACCAATTGTATTATGGAATAGAATATGTATTATTATGCTGAAGAGGCTAAACAGATAAGCCAAATTTCACATATTTTTCAAATAAAATTATGTTCGATACTTTATTTTGTAGGTATTTTAATAGACAATGTTGATTGGTTAGTATATTTTAATATTAGTGATGAATACTTGAAATTTAAAAATATAATAAGTTAGAAAAACCAATAAGCTATAAAAACTACAAATTTTATGATTGATATAATTTGTTCAAGATTTACAATGTTTCATATGTTTGAAATCTCTAATAAATTTTACCAATCATAAACAATAACTTTTAATATGCTAACAAATAACTTTCAAACTACAAATAAGCATTTATTCAATAATGTGTCAACATTTGAAGTTGGCTACCGTAATGAACAAACACTTTAAAAAACAGCTCTTTTGCTTGATTTGAGCAAATTTACCCATGACTAGATTAGATTAGTGCTTGCCGCTAACCCTATTTAGAAAGTTTGCAGAAAGTCAATAACATATCTGATTACTCCAACCCCCATCTGTATTTGTTACCGGCATGATGATAAAGAATATATTTAAAAATAGAAATACTGTATAATCTATGTAAATAATATAGTTTGGTTAGCCTAGAGATATAGAAGTATAGAAAACATAAATTATAGGGAAAGATATATCTTTTCAACAAAGACAAATATATTACAAAGTATAAACACAATTGTTCAGTAGAAAGCCATAGATAATATCTTATTGAACTTCCAATTTTAAGTTCAATATCCAAACCATTTTATGACTGACTATAACTGATAGTTACTTTAGTTTTCAGAAGATCAAATTGATATTGAACAATTGAAAACATTGTAACTCAATTTACTACAAACTGCTTTATCCAACATAGGCAGTTTGAAATAATACAGGCAGTGTCAAATCAATTAATAGATGTATATCAATAGTGTCAATCAAATAGTGTCAAATCAAATGAAGAAGTATTTATAGTTAAAGGTTTCTATAATATTGTACATAACATTTTTTATTGGTTTCAGTGGTATACAGTCCTTTCTGGGACCACGTTTTGGATTTCAAGAAAATGGAGACTGAAGGACACGTCCTGATAGCCTCTTTTGAAGACATGAAAAGGGTAAATAATTAAAAATCAAGACCTGTTCAGTTTCTGAATTACTATTTACTTATATTTAAGAAAACAGGCAGCTTAACTAAAAGTTGTAGCTTAAAAGATATTATTTAGAAATGTAAACTATAAGATGTTGATTGACAAACAATTACTGTTATGTTATTTCTGTACAATTTGCTGAAACTCATATAGAATGTTATACAATTTCACATTTATATGTTGTTCTATACAATTTCTCCTCACTTAGAATCACTTTGTGTATATTAACAACTGCTTTATCAGTAAGAGTCACTTATTAGATCTATAGAACTCATAATTAGGAGCCACGTTTTGAATCTTAAAGTAGTGTTATCGTTGAGAGCCACATTTTGGATCTCTGAGGTAATGTTACAACTGGGAGTCATTCTTAGGATCTCTGAATTAGTGTTATAGTTGGGAGACACTCTTTGGATCTCTGAAGTAGTGTTATAGTTGGAAGTCACTCTTTTGATCTCTGAAGTAGTGTTATAGAAGAGAGTCACTCTTTGAATCTCTGATGTAATGTTATAATTGGGAGTCACTTTGTATATCTGAAGTAGTGTTTAGGAGTCACTTGGATCTAACCCCCACACTTTGGATTCACTTCTTGAATATTCATTGTTAAAATATCTAATTGTTTTTATTTCAAAATTGTAATAATCATTCTCATTCATCAGCTAGAAGTTTATGGAACTTATGTTATAGGTTTTATGTTTGATATCCAAAAATAATTTTATGAAGAAAAGGCCAACAATACTGATGAGTAATGCACAGAGATATAAAACCATTTTCTACAGAATTAAGGGACTTAATAGCAAGTCCAATTACACTTTCAAAATACTCTTGACTAATGAAAGTCTATAAGAACTAATGATGTGTTCTAAACACAATATTCAGGAAATATGACAGTCTACCCTCATTAATAACAACTAATGAGGTGTTTTAAACACAATATTCAGGAAATATGACAGTCTTACCTCATTAATAACAACTAATGAGGTGTTTTAAACACAATACACAGGGAATATGACAGTCTTACCTCATTAATAACAACTTATGATGTGTTCTAAACACAATATTCAGGAAATATGACAGTCTTACCTCATTAATAACAACTAGTGATGTGTTCTAAGCACAATACACAGGAAATATGACATTCTTACCTCATTAATAACAACTAATGATGTGTTCTAAACACAATATTCAGGAAATATGACAGTCATACCTCATTAATAACAACTAATAATGTGTTCTAAACAAAATATTCAGGAAATATGACAGTCTTACCTCATTAATAACAACTAATGATGTGTTCTAAACAAAATATTCAGGAAATATGACAGTCTTACCTCATTAATAACAACTAATGATGTGTTCTAAACAAAATATTCAGGAAATATGACAGTCATACCTCATTAATAACAACTAATAATGTGTTCTAAACACAATATTCAGGAAATATGACAGTCTTACCTCATTAATAACAACTAATGATGTGTTCTAAACAAAATATTCAGGAAATATGACAGTCATACCTCATTAATAACAACTAATAATGTGTTCTAAGCACAATATTCAGGAAATATGACAGTCATACCTCATTAATAACAACTAATGATGTGTTCTAAACACAATATTCAGGAAATATGACAGTCATACCTCATTAATAACAACTAATGAGGTGTTTTAAACACAATATTCAGGAAATATGACAGTCTTACCTCATTAATAACAACTAATGAGGTGTTTTAAACACAATATTCAGGAAATATGACAGTCTTACCTCGTTAATAACAACTAATGATGTGTTCTAAACACAATATTCAGGAAATATGACAGTCTTACCTCGTTAATAACAACTAATGATGTGTTCTAAACACAATATTCAGGAAATATGACAGTCTTACCTCGTTAATAACAACTAATGAGGTGTTTTAAATACAATATTCAGGAAATATGACAGTCTTACCTCATTAATAACAACTAATGAGGTGTTCTAAACACAATATTCAGGAAATATGACAGTCTTACCTCATTAATAACAACTAATGAGGTGTTTTAAACACAATACACAGGGAATATGACAGTCTTACTTCATTAATAACAACTAATGAGGTGTTTTAAACACAATACACAGGGAATATGACAGTCTTACCTCATTAATAACAACTAATGAGGTGTTTTAAACACAATACACAGGGAATATGACAGTCTTACCTCATTAATAACAACTAATAAGGTGTTTTAAACTCAATACACAGGGAATATGACAGTCTTACCTCATTAATAACAACTAATGAGGTGTTTTAAACACAATACACAGGGAATATGACAGTCTTACCTCATTAATAACAACTAATGAGGTGTTTTAAACTCAATACACAGGGAATATGACAGTCTTACCTCATTAATAACAACTAATGAGGTGTTTTAAACACAATACACAGGGAATATGACAGTCTTACCTCATTAATAACAACTAATGAGGTGTTTTAAACACAATACACATTGAATATGAAAATCACACTGTTAAATTACATTTAGAATTAAAAAAATGTAACTTTCTTCCTTTAACAAAACGTAGAAAAATAGTCCAAAGTGGCATCATTAAAAATGCATGTATCCAGGATCTATCCTTGACTGAAGGACCCATTCAAATATACCATTTGTCTGCTCGACTGTAATAATGCCATTTGAAATCCTTGCTCATAACTCTTCAACATTATCCTAGGAAGTGGCATAAACAAGGGTTTTAAGGTGGCCCAAAAGAAAAGGTCTTAGGGATTGAGGCCGGGGATGTTGCAAACCAAGGAACGCAAGGGCTTCCTCCACCGATCCACTTGTTGTTGCCAGCAAAATAGTTTCAAACAAATAAAATCAGATGGAGTTCCATCTTAAATAAACCACATATCATTATGTGTGTTCAGAAGCAAATCCTCAAGAATAGGTGGAAGGTCATGATACAAACATTGTAAATATGTCTGATCATTGAGAATATCAGGTAAAAATACTAATAAACAAATGCTCACCAATTATGCCAACTGAGACATTAGAAAAAATTGATATTGTTGCCAATCCTGTGTAATTGCATGTGGGTTTCCAACTAACCAAATGAAATTTAACAAGTATTTTACGAAAATTAACAAAATAATTGTTCTTATAAATTTGGTTTCATCAGTGAAAAATGCAATTCTTAAGTAGTGTATTTGGATTCACATATTTTTAGATAAACTGTTGAGAAAGATGATTCTAGGAAGATAATCATGAGGTAACAGTGAGTGAACTCAAATATAGTAAGGGTGAGGTTGCCGTTAATGTAATACAGTCCAGACTGTTGCATTGATAACATTAAATTGCAAACCAACTTCTTGAGTGCTTTTGTAAGTGTGGTTTGATACATCATCCTAGAAGGCTTCTTCCAATTCAGGAATATTTATTGCTTAAATAGGTTGGCCTAAATTATATATTTTTGTGTTTAAAGCTTCCTATCTCTGAAGTCATATATTATTTTAATAAAATAAGCATGTAAAAGTGTTATAACAAGGAAATAATTTGAAACTCCTTCCTGACATAGCTTTCTTGCTTGCTCCAGTACTATTACGATAAGAAAAGTCATACATTAGATGCAATTCTGCTATTTATGACTTGGACAGATTTTAAATAACAGTACCTGCGATTCTTTGTTATAATTAATTACAAATGAAAAGAAACTAAACTAAAAACACTAAAACTTACCTGAAGTATTTTTAATTCACAGGCAAAAACAATTTTTACAGGAAAGGATAAAATGGGTTCTTTAGTTACTAATGAAAGACAACAATGCTAGATAGCTGGAAGCATTAAATAAACAGCTGATCACGTAAATTAGCTCACTGACATTGAATCACCTGTTCAAACGCCTTCAAAAACACACTTGCTATTGAGTAATGCTGTAAAACATGGTTTTATGTCTGATAGAACAGAACAGTTGTTTCTCTATGATGAAATGAAACAAATATTGTTGAACTTAAATTCAACGATAAATATAATGAAGTACCCTTTTATTCATTTTTTATTCATTTATAAAAAATTAATAAAAGGGTACTTCATTATATTTATCGTTGAATTTATTAAAATAGTAGCCCAAACGTGAACTAGTTTATACATTGTTGAACTTATAGGAAAATATCTTAGCATTTTTATGTTAAAATAGCAAGTTTTAGGTATTTTGGTTGGAATAATTTGAACTATTTTGAAACGGGTAAAGATATGGTTTGGTTTTACATACTTTATTTTAGAAAATTTATATCAAAAGGGTAATATAATCCTCAAGTATCCTAACCATACCTTGAGTGGTTCCTTATGATATTAGTTTTTAAGTAAAAAAAAAAATCGACAGATGACAACCTAAAGTTTTTAGATCATTCCTTCATTTGATATTTTTCCTCGTTTTTATTTATGTAAAATTACATCCTAAGAACACTTTCTCTGAAGACCCTGTATACACAATTTATATTTACTTAATAAGCTTATTAAAAGTTAAAATAAGTATACAAATATGTTTATGAGAGTAGCAAGAATAATTATCCCTGGAAAGCTAAAATATAAGAGCTCGACATTTATATTTACATTTATATAAATTTTCAGTCTTAGATATTTATCATACATTATTTATTTTATCAGCAGTTAGTAAGAGTACTCTTTTGTAAATAAATGTTAGCAGTATTGATACTTAAATACATTTTTATGTTTCAGAATCTAAAAGCAGTGATTCAAAGAACAGCTGACTTCATGGGGAAAAAATTGACCCGTTTACAAATCAACGAACTGTGTGATCATTTGCAATTTTCAAACATGAAGAACAACCCTGCAATCAATGGTGAAGAATTTATTAAGGAGGTGAAAGAAAAACATGACATGCCAGAGGATGATCCTGAACTGACATTTATTCGGAAAGGACAAGTAGGAGCGTGGAGGAAGGAGATGCCACACCACTTTGTTGAGAAGTTTAAGCTTTGGACCAAAGAAAAATTGAGGGGAACTACTTACACTGAAGACGATTTCTACTAATAATATGAAAGAGTATCTACTCAAAATCAAAATACAAAGTTAACTAAATAAAATAAGACTTTTAATGGTTACATTTTTTTGTATTTAATCATCTTTAAATGTTTATTTTGATGAATTACGTTCATTAAAATGCTTTCCATACACTCTTAATTATAAAATAAATGTCAACTTTTAAACGAAGTAACATGAAATCAACTTTTATACTTTGTTAATTTTAATTTAGATTTATCAATTGTGATAAGATTATTATAAATGCAGTAGATTAGTTTTACTTGTATTATAGGTTAACATGTATTTTATGTATTGTATGTATATATATTGATAATTCACTTGTATATTTATTTTAAATACATGTCAAAATGAATAAAACAAAAAATTATAAATTTATTCAAACTAATATTCACCACTCTAATACAACTACTCATAAAGATATTCATGATCAGGTTTTATTTAGAATTTTTAAATTACTGCATGGCTTATGGTAGATTAGTATACCTGTATTCAATAATAAAATGTTACTAAAGTTTGTGAATATATAAATGTGTACATTCATTTATACCAATCATCATAATGCCTTAAAAATGAAACTTCTAATTATTCAACATGTCAGCCTGATGTGATGACCAATTATTCAACATGTTAGTCTGATGTGCTAACCAATTATTCAACATGTCAGTCTGATGTGCTAACCAATTATTCAACATGCCAGTCTGATGTGATAACCGATCATTCAACATATCAGTTTGATATAGTAATTGATTATTCAACATGTCAGTCTGACGGTTTGATTGTAAATACCTTAAATAATGAACATAATTTAAACTAATTAGTTATGACAAAGAAAAACATTCTGCTTCAACAGATCACAAACCACACCCAAAAGTAATTAGTCCTTATAGTGTTTTTTTAAAAGATATTCACCTCAAAATTATTCATTTAAATGTTCAATACTTAAGAGAGAAAATTGATTCAATTAATATATTTTTAGATATGGAGAAGCCAGACGTGCTTGTCTTAAGCGAGCATGGTTTAAGAGTAGAAGAATTGTATTGTATAAATTTTCATGAATATTATGTAGTATCTGATTTTTGTAGATGTATTCATAAGAGTAGCGGGGGAATTGTTATTTTGTGTAAAAGTAATATAAACGTAAGAAAATTAAATTTAAGTAAATTCTCCAGTGAAATGGAGTTCGAATCGGTAGGTATTGAGATAGTAGTTGCTGATGACGAGAATTTAATTTTGTTTGGAATTTACAGGCCACCTTGCTATTCGAATATAAATAATTTCTTCATTAATTTTTATAATATGATGTCAAGGTTTTTCTCGAATAGTAAAAAAGCTTGTTTGATTGTCGGAGACCTAAATATCAACTGGATGAAATCTAATAATGTCATGAATAGATTAAATGATTTAATGAGTGAGTTTAATTTAATACAACATGTAAACTCACCGACGCGAGTAACGGGTTCCTCTTCAACTCTAATTGATCATGTTTTATCAAACTTTGACCATAATTTCGTTCGTGTGGAAGTGACGGGTACTGGTTTGTCCGATCACTTCGCCCAGACAATAACTTTCACTTTCCGCGACTGCTCCCCGCTCACCCCCTCGTCATCACAAAACGTTAGCGAGTATATGCACAACACCTGCATAAGAAATTTAGACACTTTAAACAATTTGTTAACCAAAGAAAATTGGGGTTTTCTGCATTGCCATTCAAAAAACTCAGAAGATAAATTAAGGGAATTCTTAAATGTTTTTAACTATAATTTCTCAATAGCCTGTCCTATAAAGGTTAAGCGGAAACCCACAAAGAGCAATACAAAGCCTTGGTTAACAAAAGGTATTCGTATATCTGCCCAAATGCTAAAAGAACTTGATTTTAAACGGAAAATAACAAACTCCATGGCATTTATTGATTATTATAAAAGGTATAAGCAAACTTACCGCAGAGTATTAAAAGCTGCTAAGGCCAAACACTGGTATGACCGTTTGAGCAAGAGTGATAATAAATCCAAAGATGCCTGGAAGATAATTGACTCGGACAGAAGGGTGAAACCAATTTCACATCCCGTTGACATTCCAAGCCCTGATGATTTTAATAGTTATTTTGCAAGCGTTGGCAAGCAAAAACAAGCTATGATTACGGAGCCATTGTTACGTTCGGCAATGGACATTAGTTGTCCTCATACTCTCCACCTCAACCCCACAGACCCGCATGAAATTTATAAAATTATTATGAACTTAAGAAATTCAAATTCTGCCGGTTGTGATGGAATCACCCATAGGGTTATCCGCCATTGCGCTAGTTTCATTTGTGAGCCTCTTTCAGAAATAATAAATTCTTCATTATCGGAAGGTATATTTCCACATGACTTAAAAATGGCTATTATCCGACCAATTTATAAAGACAGTATTTAAAAATTACCGGAAAACTGGCACCCTATAGCAAATGTTTCAACCTTCTCCAAAATTTATGAGCATGTTTACGCTCGTAGACTTATTGATTTCCTATTCAAATACAACTTATTGTGTAGTGAACAATTTGGCTTTATTAGAGGCAAAAATACAACTGATGCGTTGATAGATTTCGTTTCGGTGGCTGTAAATGCTCTAGACGATAAGTACAAATCAATAGGAGTTTTCCTTGATTTGCAAAAAGCATTTGACTGTTTGGATCACAATATCCTGTTTGATAGACTGTTCACATTGGGTTTGCGAGGAGTGCCTTTAGACTGGATTATGTCATTTTTGCAAAACAGGACGCAAATCGTGGAAGTTAATAACATAAAATCTAAAAGTATTGATTTAAATTGCGGCATTCCTCAAGGTACGATACTAGGTCCGATAATATTTACGTTGTATACAAATAGTATAACGACTGTTTTCCCCATGGGCGCCCGCAGGTAGGGGCCAGGGGAGGCCATTGCCCCCCCTGAGAATCAGGATAGTACGCATAAATTTTTGTCAGGTTTTAGTGTTTTGAAAAATTTAGAATGTCCAAAATGAATAAATATCGGCAATTCCGCATAAACGCCGGGATAAGGTTGCGTTAACGAAAAACATGACTACATAAATAACCAAACCCTAGTATTCATGCATGCTAGTATTATTATAGAGAAAGAAACAACGTAATTGACAACAATAAGCAAGACACTGAAGAGCAAGTGATACTTAGTCTATGGTAGGCGCCCGGCCCAGCGTCGGCGTCAGTCAGTGTCTAGCTGTTGTTGTGTTAAGTCGTATATTCACGGATAAAGTGTAGAAGTGAAATTAATTTTCATTTGGCGATATTGTGTTCAGTGTGATTTTGTTAGCTACAGGAGAGTTTAAAATGGACATAAGAAAGTTTTTTAATAAACGTTTAAAAACCGATCACGTCATACATGCTGTTGACAACGATAATCAGTGTAAAGATCTTACAGAAGACAATGTTTGTATCAACTTTGCATCCAGCAGTAATGCAGAACATTCAGTAAACACTAGTAACATTAACGTTGCTGATGTAGGCCTACAAGCAGATTATTGTTCTCAACCATCGACTTCTGCACATACCACCTCATCAACACCTAATATAAAAGGTAATACTAACGACTCGTTTGATATCGGTAACTGCCTTGATAATATCCCGACAAATAATTATATAATTTACTCAATGTTAACAAAACCATGGAAGCCTGATTCAAGCTACAATTTTAAAGATGATGTAATAGCAGGAAAGCGCCCATTTCTTAGAGAATGGTATAATACATACCCTTGGTTAGCTTACTCCCGAAGTGGAAAAGGTGCTCTTTGCAAGTCATGTGTTTTATTTAAGCCCCGTGTTAGCCATGGAAGCTATCAAAGTGGATTCATCACACGCCCATTCAATAATTATAAAAAGTTTCATGAATATGCTAAATCTCACGCTCTTTCGCAATGGCACTGCGAGGCTGTGGAAAAGTCTAGCAATTTCTTGTCAGTTAAGGACGGTGAAAAGCAAAGTGTCGATGTTCTTGTCAATGAAGGGTTAGCTCACCAGATTGAATCAAACAGAAATAAACTGAACCCTATTGTTTCGTCTATAATTTTTTGTGCTACACACGATCTACCATTAAGAGGAAAACAAGATACGCATGCTGTTTTTAACGACCTTTTGCGTTTCAGAGAAGAGTCTGGAGATGCTACTTTAGCAGACCATCTGAAACATGGGCCCAAAAATGCCAGCTACATATCCCATCGAGTTCAAAATGAGTTGATTGAAACTAGCGCAAATGTTTTAAGAAATGAACTGATTGGTAAAATAAATTCAAATGAAATATTTTCCATATTGGCTGACGAGACAATGGATATTTCAGGGGTGGAACAATTGTCCCTTGGTGTTAGATATTTTGACACCTCCGACAAATGTATCAAGGAGGATTTCCTAGGTTTTACACCTTTACAGGATGGTTTGGGTGCTGAAAATGTAGCAAGTGCAATCATCTTTACATTAACATCATGGGGTTTAAACTTAAATAACGTTGTAGGACAGGGCTATGATGGATGTAGTACAATGGCTGGTCATATTACTGGTGTACATAAAAGAATCAATGAAAAATTTCCTATGGCTCTGTATTTCCATTGCTCTAGCCATAAGCTCAATTTAGTCGTCAATGATTTGAATAGGCTACCACAAGTTAGAAATACTGTTGGAACAGTAAAAGAGGTTATTAAGTTTTTTCGTGAAAATGGACAGAGGAGAGCGGTTATTGGGACACTGCAGAAACTGTGTGAAACCAGATGGACTGAAAAGTATAAAGCAATAAGAAAGTTCAATGAACAGTTTGTTGATATAGCTCAAGCTCTAGAAAACTTATCTATGGAAGGAAATAAGGACACGAGGCAGAAAGCATTTCAAATCCACTGTGCTATAACAACAACATCATTCTTAATATGTATGCAAGTAATAGCTGTGTACTCCAGTAAACTTGAAATCGTAACTCAAATGCTGCAAAGTCCAAGTGTTGACTTATTAAAAGTTTCAACACACATACAAAGGTTAGCTGAAATTTTTAAAAGCGACAGAACAAATAGTGTAGAAGAGTTCGCCAAAATAGTGTTGACCGTCGAACAAAATGCTGCAGCTCTGTGTGTTACTCTCACAAAGCCACGAGTCATTGGTGGAACACAAATACATCGATCAAACCAACCATCTGAGACCTTAAATGATTATTTTAGAGTGTCGGTGTTTCTTCCATATTTAGACTCTTTGGTGCAATCCTTGAGTGACAGGTTTTCAGAAAAAAACCAACCTGCTTTTGAAATATTTAACATGCATCCAAAAGTCATGAAAGCCCTTCCCAAAGAAAAATACGAAAGTTCTGTGGTAAAAATTGCTGAAATGTATGGAAAGTTGTTAGACAACTTTAAGGACGAATCAGTCCTATGGTATGACCTGTGGGCAAACACACCAGCTGATTATAAGGACTTGGAGAAAATGCACCTTATAGATGTTCTGCAACACGAACATGTTTACTTTTTACCGTCAGTTGCTAAGGCACTCAAGATTGCACTGTGTTTACCACCAACAACTTGTACTATTGAGAGGTCATTCAGGTGAGAATAATAGTTAAATGTTTTTTAAATTGCATGCAAATTTACTTAGATTTTATAGGTCTAACTTATTTATTTTTTATTCCATTTCTGCATAATAGTCTTTTAAAATATATACTAAGTCAAGTATACCAGTAGGGATGGGAAATGTAGTTCATCAGACGGAGTTAGTTCACTCCGGAGTTATAATGACTCGGAACTAGTTCCGCGGAGTAGTTCCAACTCCGAACGTCGTTCCAGTTAAACGTGGAGCGAAGCTCATGAGTCGCTCCGAGTGGATGCGCGCGCATCACGTACTTCACTCCTTTGTTTTGATCGTTCCAACAACTCCGGAACTATGTTAGTTCCATGGAGTGGGGAGAGATACGTCGACACTGCAGCCGCTCTGACAGTGGTTGCGCGCGCATCTCGTTCTCACTCCTTTCTGTTGATAGTTCCAAAAAGATAGAAACTAACATATGATTTTTAGGTTATATCCAGCTAACAATTTGAATTGTGTATTTTATTTAATTATTTTACAAAGAAAAAGTATGGATGTCATTAATTTTCCAGCAGAAAGTAAAGTATTGTATATTTTATATGCGTATATTTATGACATATAATACTCATTTATTCTAGTTCCAAAATGAACTAGTTCCGCACTAGCACTCGGAGTTGGAGCTGTAACTCCTTAACCGGAGTAGTTCCTTTGTTGTCGTTCACTCTGGAGTTACCCATCTCTATATACCAGTAGTTGGCAGAAATTTAGTTTACAATGGTTAATTTCGTTTATAGGAGTAAAAATGGTTTATATCTTTAAAATGTTTACTGTTATGTTTCTTTACAGCACTCTGAGACGAGTAAAAACTTGGATAAGGAGCACCATGTCAAACGATCGGCTTACCGGCCTCTGTCTACTGTCTGTTCATAGGAACACAGTAAAACAACAAAAAGATGAGCTAATAGAAAAGACCATCAATGTTTTTGGAATGGATAAGAGAAGAGTACAATTCTTGTTCAAGTCATAATATTTTACATCCATTCAGATCATGTCACACCTAAGTTCATTTTGAAGCAAATACATATTACTTTAAAACATTTTTGACTTTTACTTTTTTACTGTAAAGTGTCATACCCCCCAGACCCCCCGGTGGCCTTGCCCCCCCTGGGAAAATATTCTGCGGGCGCCCATGGTTTTCCCTGACCTTAAGATGACAATGTATGCGGATGATATTGCAATAGTTTTAAAAAATAAATATATTGAAAACTTGGAAATTGACAGTTTCCTAAAGTTAACAAATCTGTATCAGTACCTGAATAGCAATAATTTGCACGTTAATCCTAATAAAACAAATTGTTTATATTTTTCAAATAACAAAACATTTGAGATGGACCCTTTAATAATCTTGAATAATTTTGAGCTACCGTTTGTAAGTGAGTGTAAATATCTAGGACTAATTTTAGATAAGAATTTCTCGTGGCATCCACATATAGATTTGTTATGTTCTAAGTTGTCATCCCAATTATTCCTTCTCACTAGGTATGCAAAATTGAAGAATGTCTTTCTCATGAGGCTTATATATTTCTCTCTCATAGAATCTAGGCTTAATTATGGCATCCTCCTTTGGGGTTCAACATCCAATTCTTTGCTTTTAAGAGTATTTCGGTTACAGAAAAGAGCAATCCGTATAATGGCTGGATTAAATAAACGCGAATCTTGCCGTGAATTTTTCAAATCGTTTCAAACTTTACCCTTGCAGTCCCTCTATATATATGAAATGTTAATATACTATAAATTTAAATTCGGTATTTTTCAAGTAGGAGCAGATGTGCATACTCATAATACGCGGCAACGACATCAGCACAGACCGGCACAGCATCGGCTTCAAATTGCGTCTTACCTACCTCAAAATATTAGGCCAAAATTGTTTAATAAATTGCCAAATTTGATTAAACTCGAAGAAAGCCCCAGAAAATT
Source organism: Stictocephala bisonia (assembly GCA_035578905.1). Classification (NCBI taxonomy): domain Eukaryota; kingdom Metazoa; phylum Arthropoda; class Insecta; order Hemiptera; family Membracidae; genus Stictocephala; species Stictocephala bisonia. Next base: position 188,795 of record JAQJVL010001169.1, read on the forward strand.
TAAAGCTTTCCTAAAGAAATACCTAGTTCAAGGAACCTTTTTCTCGGTGGAGGAGTATTTGTCAGGAGACTGATTTTGCTTTTATTTATGTAGTATATTTAATAATAACGCTAATGTAGTACATATTGTAATTATATTATTCAGTTAAAATGAGTTAACATACACTATCAACATATATATGATGAATACATAATTATTGTAATTATATGACTTTTGTAATACAATTTTTAAATTGTCAAACTACAAATAAATGATTTTGATTTTGATTGATGTGCTAACCAATTATTCAACATGTCAGTCTGATGTGCTAACCAATTATTCAACATGTTAGTCTGATGTGCTAACCAATTATTCAACATGTCAGTCTGATGTGCTAACCAATTATTCAACATGTCAGTCTGATGTGCTAACCAATTATTCAACATGCCAGTCTGATGTGATAACCGATCATTCAACATATCAGTTTGATATAGTAATTGATTATTCAACACGTCAGTCTGATGTGCTAACCAATTATTCAACATGTCAGTCTGATGTGCTAACCAATTATTCAACATGTTAGTCTGATGTGCTAACCAATTATTCAACATGTCAGTCTGATGTGCTAACCAATTATTCAACATGTCAGTCTGATGTGCTAACCAATTATTCAACATGTCAGTCTGATGTGCTAACCAATTATTCAACATGTCAGTCTGATGTGCTAACCAATTATTCAACATGTCAGTCTGATGTGCTAACCAATTATTCAACGTGTTAGACTGATGTGCTAACCGATTATTCAACATAATAATAATAATAATAATAATAATAATAAGTGTTTTATTGCATATTTTTACATTTGTATAATGCATCGCAATCGTCATTCTTATAAAATATTTAAACTAAGCTAAAATTATTCATCCACACTTACATCCAGATCCACATTCATACATACAATAAGCATGCATTCACACACCCATTCTTTCAAAAAAAGAAAAAAAACTGTTTCCCACTCAGCCAGTCTACTCTTGCAATTTTACTAGATCTCCCAGTTATGTGCCAAAAACTCGTCTGAACTGTAGAATGCCTCTGCAATCAACACTTGCTTCAGACGAGATTCGAACGCCTTCAGCGCAGGAGCACATTTGATTGAATTTGGCAGCTTGTTGACAAATTGAACACCTGCCTGTGCGGGCAATCGTTCGTAATTGTAATTGCAATTGTAATCGTAAGCTCGTACTCCTGTGTTTCCCAGTTCGGTAGTTACCCCTGCCTCTAGTCTCATAAGAGTGTATGCCGCAACCTCTTATGGACTCGCATTTTGATTTAAAAAAGAGACATGTTTCAAGAATGTAGAGGCAGGGTAATGTCAACAAGTTCAGGGTTTTGAATGTTGCTCTGCACGACTCTCTCTGCCTAAGTTTTGCGATTATTCGAACCGCTCTTTTTTGAAGAACAAAAATTCTTGAGAGGTTCACGTTGGAGTTGGAGCAACCTCCCCACACCGCCAGTCCGTAGGAGAGATGTGGGTAAATTACTCCGTAGTACGCCGTCATCAGTACCTGAGTTGGGCAATACTCTGACAGTTTTCTCAAAACATAAATTCCTGAGGACAGTTTTGAGCAAACGTGGTCTACTTGGTAATCCCAAGTCAATCCTTGATCTAGGTATATTCCTAGGAATTTGGCTGAGTAGACTTCTTCGATCTCAGTTTCATCCAGCATGACTGTAGGTATCTCTGAGTCTTTTTGACGCAAACCAAATTTGATGAAGTTTGATTTTGTTGGGTTGGTTTTGAGGTTGAGTTTATTGAAATGTTGGATTGCGCTGTTGAGCTCCAAAAAGGTCACCTTTTCGAGCTCTTGGATTGTTTTTGCGTTCATGCAGAGTGTTGTGTCATCTGCATATTGGACAATTTGTCCTTGTTGTGCGGATGAGGCAACATCGTTGACGTAGATCAAGAAGAGCAGCGGACTAAGTATAGAGCCTTGTGGGACCCCATAATTTAGCCACTCCTCTCCCGACCGGGTTTCAGAAATGCCAACGAATTGTGTTCTATTACTGAGATACGATTCAAGCCATTTGAGAGGCACTCCTCGTATCCCGTAATGTTCAAGTTTGTAAAGAAGCAGACAATGATCAACGCAGTCAAAGGCTTTTGACAAGTCAAGGAAAACACTGAGTGTCTCTCTTCGACTTTCAATTCCATCTACTATCATTTCTACTAGACGCGTTACTGCGTCTGTAGTCGATTTACCACTTCGAAATCCGAACTGGTTGTTTGATAGCAGATTGTGCCTATCGAGAAAATCCACACATCTTGTGATGAGAAAGACTTTTTCAAAGATTTTGCTGAAGATTGGAAGCATTGAAATTGGGCGGTAATTTTGGGGAGAGAGGGGGTCGCCCTTTTTAAATATTGGGGATACCTTTGCCTTTTTGAGCGAGGACGGAAAAATATCAGTCTGATGTGCTAACCAATTATTCAACATGTCAGTCTGATGTGCTAACCAATTATTCAACATGTCAGTCTGATGTGATAACGATCATTCAACATATCAGTTTGATATAGTAATTGATTATTCAACATGTCAGTCTGATGTGCTAACCAATTATTCAACAAGTCATTCTGATGTGCTAACCAATTATTCAACTTGTTAGTCTGATGTGCTAACCAATTATTCAACATGTTAGTCTGATGTGCTAACCAGTTCATTTTTACTTTGACATGAAATAATTTACTAAATAAATTGTTTATTAAATTTATCAGACATTTTTACAAATAATATATATATATATATATATATTTGTAACATGAACTAAAATTATGGAAATGATTAAAATAAATTAAATCTATAGTAAAAATAATGATTACTTACTATTTAGGAAACTATTTGTATAAGAAAGCAGGAATGTCATCTATTAAATATATGAGGTCATCAATGTCCAGACATATCAACAAAATTGCACAGTTTAAGTTAATTTCATACAAAAAGTAATACCATTTTATCTTTATATGCTTTTTATTGTGTTTTAAATCGTCTTGAAAAGTTTGGAGGGTTCAATAGTTTGTTTTAATTTACTAGAACAAAGCTACAGCATTTTTTTTTACTTTTCTTTAATAGGCCTAGCTGCAAAAATACATTGGCATACAGGCAGATTGCAGGCCCAGACATATATAGTATATTTATATGGTAATCATATCACCAACAACTTTTTTTTTCTTTAACCAGAATAAACTCTAAGAATAAAAAAACTACTTGAAAATGATCTCTAGTGACAAAGCTTAGTTCAACAAGTCAAGCTTTTTATAAACTCCGTAAGAGCAGTCGAATTCTATGAGTGGAATGAGATAATTTGAAACTAAGTGATCCATTGTTTGGATAGGTTCTCTATAATGTAACCTGAAATTATGTTATCCATTGTTTGGATAGATTTTCTAAGAGGTAATTTAGAATTAAGTGATCCATTGTTTGGATAAGATTTCTAAGAGGTAAGAGGCTATTTATACTTCCAGTTACTCTACCCACAACAATTCTGAAATTATTCAGCATAATCCAATTCAAGAGAAGTCCCAGGCTTGTTGGATCTTAGCAAGAAATTTAATTGCAACCATCAAGTATTTACTAGGTTGAGCCCTAGGTTTCTATACAACAGGTTGTCTCATTCTCATATGGTCTATATAAGCTGAATTGTGACGTCAGAGGGATACCTCCGACCACAGAGTAAGTGTATTACACTGTGCCTCCAACACAGCTGAACAATTAAAACTACATACTAAAAACCACTACTGTATTGTGTTTAAGAGTATTTTGGAACTATTTAAATTTATGATTTTAATATTATATGTCTATTATTACAAACTGCAATGGCACACCTCACTTCAGGCATTTCACAAACATAGTTATATGAATTCACAATTATTCAAAACAAAGCCATACCACAGTATAAAACACCATACTCAAAAGTATTTAACAAAGTAGAAAGAAGTTTCATCAAGATTACGGATATAAGATGTTTTACATTTTTCGGTTTGTTTTGTTTACAACATTGAAGGTAGAAAAAACAAAGCTGAGGCCTCCCTATGACATAATTGCCACCTGCGCGATATGGATGCGTACTTGTATGAGACAACCTGTTGTATAGGAACCTTGGGTTGTGCCCAGCTGTCCTTAGGTTCCCATTCAACAAGGAAGTAGCAGGTAAGGGGTTTCTAAACACTGGTCAAACCCCCTAGTGTGAGACATTTTGTATATTCAGAAGGTAAGGAGCATTCAAGATTTTTTTTAACTCATCAGACACTAGTGGCCCAGTGCTGTAACCCATCTACTTGGGGACAAAGTGTTGAGGAGATTGTTGGCGATATGTTCTATACTCGGTCCTCTTAATGCTGACATGGTGTCCGCTCAATGGTTGCTATCAGCGTGGACAATACTAGAGAAGTGTGGTGTGTCCATGTTGTGTGGTAGTAAGTGTCTGAATGTTGTGTATGAGAGAACTGAGTATCAGGCTTGTCAATTAGTTGAAAATCAGACCAATATTTTCATGGTGGTTCAGATACCATGTAAATCTGTAGGTCCCTTAGTTACCCTGGCTATTAATAACTAGCCCTTACTGAGAAACAGTTGAACTCAGTTAGTAAATAGACTATACAGGTCATCCACATTCATCCTACACTCGAGTAATAATTCATATTCATCTTAAAATTCGCACAAAGTTTTTAGCCTTCCCATATCTAAGAATAAGGCAGAGTCGCTGTCACTCTATTTCAGGAGAAGATACAATACACAGCAATGACAGCTAAGGCAGAGGAGTGCCACTCATACCTCTCATGATCCTATTAAATTAGATATCAACTACTTCCAAATATTACCCTTTAGAAAAAGTAAAAATATTCAGCATTTGAGTAAATCAGATACTTGTCAGTTATCTGGTTTACTCAAGTGTCTGGTTACATGCTAAGTGCCATGTCGTTCCGATCAGCACGGCTACTGTAGTCTCAATGCAGTGAAATTTTGGCTGATCGGAATGACAACTGTGGCAAGACAAAGTATTAAAAAAATTACTTTTATCATCAACTAGCACAACCTATCGGATAACCTTTGAACCATTTTAACAAATCAATATCCTAACTAAACAGAGAAATGTTGTTCTTTTCACTTAGTTACTTAATTATTGCTTATTTATATTTATATTATAACAAATTTAAATCCACTAATTTTTTTTCTGATTGGCAAGACAGCACAGTTTTCGATTCAATTAGTCCGTAGCCAGAGGAAATTATAAAACCAACTACTGTATTGACAAGTTATTGTTGTTACATTTATTTATCAAATTAAAACAAATAAACTTGAATTTAAAATAAAATTAACATTAATGAAAATTGGTATCATTAATTTTGTTTTTCTCAATACAAATTTTGCACGTGAATGGCATACCAAAACATTTAGCGCAGTATGTTGTTACTCATGTCATATCTTTGAGGTTTTTCTGTTATTTGTTGATGGAGAACGAACTGTGTGTAACTTATTTTAGATGCCCTTCTCAGGTGTCTTTTGTTTTTTCCCCAACTTCAACAACCTCGTTAGATTCCTTGAGGAAGTGATGTCCTGTTTGTTTTACTGGAGGAAGTAGACCGATTCGGAAGCTCCATTAGGTTCATGCAGATGTCTTCCTTGAAATCAGTTTTTGAAGACCAAAATACAACCTTATGAAGCACGGGAAACCTGTATTATGCGTCATTGAAGCAGAAAAAAGAGAATTTCTTGGTCGATCCGACAGATTATTTTGCAATACATTTTTGGTAATGAATTACATACGAGACCGATCGGTCAACATTTAAAACACATATATAAATAAAAAAATAATGTTAGATATTTGATCTAGTATCTATTTTATATATGTATACAAAAAATCATCCATATATGATGACTGTAGGTTAGCACTACAGGGTATGTTGCTCCGATACTGCCCTGACACTTAATGTGTTAGTGACATTAACTAATTGCCAAAAAGTCAAGTATCAAGTGTCCATGGGTTAAGCAGTGGGGGAGGAGCAGTTCTTCAAGGAATCCAAAACACATTCACATGTCATTTGTCTGAATTTAGCAACAATTATGATTAATTCAGGTTTCAGCTCTCTTTCAAAAGGATATCTAAAACTCTCCAACATTTAAGACTTTGGACTCATTTGTAATCGTATGGCAATAAACTGTTTACTATGATAACTAAGTTTACAATTGCTATTTTTTTCAAAATACAATACAGACGTAACTCAATTGTATATATTACTAAAGCTCATGCATCAGACTTATGACAAGTTAAGTTTGCGCCAAAACATTAATTTTTTATTTTGAGTTGGAAAAACCAGTGTAAAAGAAAAAAAATTGGATTTTTTGCTTAAGTTGGTTGCTAACTATAAACATTTGTAATGGTGGTTAAACAAAATTGTACAGCAGGAAAATGAGAGACAAACTTCTAAAATCACGTAACTGTGAGTTTAATGATAAGATTTACCTACATCACATTAGCTAAGTCATCACAAAAATATGTTAGGTAACGCTGCAATGTTGTTCTGTACTCCTGTGATATTGGTGTTGATGATATGGGTAAGTGTACATCAGTTGTACTGTAGAACTATAAAATGGATCAATTTTATTAGACAAACTTTTAATATATCAAATTGTATAAATATGACCTTTATTCTATTAAAGGAATGAAATTATTATTAGTAAGTATTCTGTCGTATAATAAAGTTACTACAGGCTTAAAGTGCAACAGTACTCAGAATTAAGACAATGATTTTAATGTTGTTGCTATTTAATGAAATATTGATTTCAGTTAAAAACAGTTAAAGGAAAGCACCTGTGGAGGAGGTTTTTATTTCTCTTATTTGTTTTTCTATTTTTTTTTATAGACTATTTGAAGCATAGTCTCTCTCTGAATCAAACAACTATTTGGAATTTTTAAATCTCTATGCATTTAGACATTTTTGCAAATTTTAGAAGATGCAACTCACTAGACTTCATGCTCTGCTACCATGAAAGTTTATATGCAGGTTTGTTAATTATATATATATATATATATATATGTATGTATATAAAAGCCAAATACCACACACTCACTGACTTACTGATCACGAAATCTCTAAAACCACTAAACAGATTTACAGGAAATTTTAAAGGAAGTTAGCTTTAGTATCGAAGGGACCCACTAAGAAAGGATTTTTTGATTTTTCATTCCTAAGGGGTATTAACAGCCTCTCAAAATTTCCTTTTTTCCATAAGAATAACATTGAATTGATTTTAGTAAATTAATAACAGCTGTTTCGTAAATAAATAACCACTCACTCACTGACTTACTGATCACGAAATCTCAAAAACCACTAAACGGATTTACACAAAATTTTAAAGGAAGTTAGCTTTAGTATCGAAGGGATCCACTAAGAAAGGATTTTTCAATTTTTCATTCCTAAGGGGTACAAACAGCCTCTCAAAATTTCCTTTTTTCCATAAGAATAACATTGAATTGATTTTAGTAAATTAATAACGGCTGTTTCGTAAATAAATAAACATGTTTATGTTGTATATTTGACATTGCCCTATTGATGCAAACAGAGTTTAATCTTCAGCTGTTAAACCAAAACAAATGAAATAAACACATTTTAAATAGGCAAAGTAACCCTATATTAATAAATAGGTAGCAATGCAAGTACTGTAAGTGAAATACTGTAAATAAATTTAATATTGTCATTTTACTTTATACAGTTAATCTACTATTATTTGTAGTCAAAAGTCACATGCCGAGGTGTATCGTGCCCGAGCGCACGAGCATCGGGGTTGGCACGCAAAGCGTGCAGCAGTGTCCCCTAGTTCATTTACAAACTTCAAATCTTTGTATCTTAACTATTTTCTTGTCAAAGACCTAATAAAGCTGCATCTGTACACAAATACATGGAAACTACTAGAGAAGCCTCTGTTGGGTGATTGTTGTCCAGGGAGGCATCTCAGTAGTACAAGTATCTTTGAGATACTAATGATATATGTTATTAGAGGTTTGTCAATCAGCTGTGAAATGTGAAGATGGCAGTTGTAACCCCAAAATTTCCCTACTCAGTACTTTGCCACACAATAATTTTAAAAATAAAACATGAATAGGATACAGACAATTGGAAAATATAAAGTTGCTTAGAGACCTATAGCTAGGTGTGAACTTGCCTTTGCTCTATTTATTAAATATTTTAATGAAGTATAATTATAGATGACAATGATTTACGGCGGTCTATATTATGGTATTTACAATTTATTATTATTCATTACTAAGACACATATCATAGAGATATGGACGAATGAGTGAGATGAATGAGTACAGTTATTGTTACTAATTGTGATCAACTTTTAGAAAGAGCTATTTCTATAACTGTCCAAAAGCTAGGGCTACTAAGGGACCCTGAGTACTACCCAACATGGTCTTCTCTGGAAGATTCCACACCGATGGCAACCTTTGAGCAGACGCTATGTCACTCTTAAGAGGACAGAGCAAAGAACCTATCACCTACAATGTCTACAACACTTTGTCCCCAAGTAGCGGTGTTAGAGCACTGCATCACTAGTGCTGACTGTAAAATAGTTCAAGGTTAAGTGAGCCAGGAATGTCAGATGAATCATCCTCAGTCACCTTCACTTGCCTAAATATAAAATAACATGAAGAAGAGAATTTAATAATTTGATCTGATAAATCTAGTTAGTTACATTCTCTCTTTAATTTTCATTAAAATAAATAAATATAAAAATATTTAAAAAACGATATCAAGATGAAATGAAATGAAAAATGACTTTATTGTACAATTATGTTACAAATGGCCAGGTTAGGAGTAAAAAGTTCTTTCTTGCACCTAACCATTGATGAGCTTGTAATCAAAATATTACTGCGAAATACACTATTTTTTATCAAATTAATTGACAATTTCCATGAGCTCAGTAAGAGCCTATTGGAACTGCATCCTTAGAAAGAGAACTTGTAATTAATTGATATAATTATAATAGCACAGAAGAGTACATATTTTTATTGGACAGACTTGATTGATCAAAACTTATCTTACTTGGTTTCTAGATGGACTATGGTCGGACACAGAGCATTCCTGCTACAATAACTTGCACTAGCTGCACAACATATAGAGTGATCACTGGCTCTTACACATTTGTAGTAAGCTGTCCTGTCGGTACCACTTGCTCCACCACTAGCAATACCCTGTGTTCTGCTACCAATCCCTGTGATGGTGTGGTCTGTGATCACTACGCTGTGTTCCCCTCGGCAACCAACTGCCAACAGTATCACATCTGCCGACATCGTGCTGCCATCAGTGGGTACGCACTTTCCACACTAACATGCCCTGGTACTTCAATGTTTGATGCCAACACTGGCAAATGTACTCTCAGTAGCTACGCCAAGTGTTACTTAACCACTACATCACTCTTTAGCAGCACTTCAACGACCTTTTCCACTACAGTAACCACTTCAATGACAACTCCCTCAGGATAACTTTTAATTTGTACTTGCTTAGTAACTATTTGTAATAATTAAGTTAAATAACAGAATTGCATGTTGATAACCTTAATTTTTAGCCAAATAGGATAAATCCAATCTCAATACTGTTAAATGATTTAATGCAATAAAAATTAAATAGCAACAAACTTCCAGTTGTTATTTATTTTTATCAGTAATAATACAATTAATTATTTATTAATGAGTTTTTATGTATCTTACATTAATTATGAATATTGGTATAAATAATGAATAAAATTGGTCGGTAGCGTAGTTTGTTCAATCCCAGCTTCATAAGCTAAAGGTTGTCAGTTCGATCCCAATCAGAGTCATAACACATTTTGAGAAGGATCAGCTGATAACCACCGGCTGTTCATTTGTTATTGGGCTATTAATTAATGACACTTTCTAAGGAATAGTCGGCCTTAGTTTGTAACAATGACTACATTCGCTCATCTACACTCATCACACTCATTCGAAATCCATATTCGCCCATATCTTGACGATCGGCGTCTAATGAATAAATGAAAAAACATAAAAGAAATTATAACTATGAATGCTAAGAATTTGATGAAATATAAGAAAAATTACTATTTAAGAGGCAGAGTTAGGAGTAATAAGTAAGCTTCCCATACGTCCCGGTGTCCCACTTCCCATACGTCCCAGTGTCCCATTTCCCATACGTCCCGGTGTCCCACTTCCCATACGTCCCGGTGTCCCACTTCCCATACGTCCCGGTGTCCCACTTCCCATACATCCCGGTGTCCCACTTCCCATACGTCCCGGTGTCCCACTTCCCATACGTCCCGGTGTCCCACTTCCCATACGTCCCGGTGTCCCACTCAGCATTTGTAGTGTTATGACTTATAATAATCTCTTTTTTATAAGAGAATTTGTAAATAAAATGACAAGCATACATAATTATAATCATATCACAAGCCTTCTATCCCTTCCAATTTTGAACAATGGCATCCCTGTTGGCCTATGAAAAATTAAAATTATGGCATTCCTACTAATAAGGTACATAAGTAAGAATGAGTAGGAAATTAAAAGTACCAGTAATGTAAAACCTATTTACAGATAAAATAAGGAAAATAGCTATAAAATAATAATTTAAGATTATAAATATATAAACAAAATTAATAATGAACGATTTTTTACACAATAACAAATAAATAAAACCTTAAAAGATAATATTATATGAGAAGAGATAGGAAAAAAAATTGGGTGTGCGTCGGACCACACGGTGGAAGTTATACTTCTTTGGCCATTCTCATATACCCACTCACCCACACAAACAGACAGGATATATAAATGAAATATAAGACATTTTTCAATATTATTCAATATATTTATCTTCAATATATTATACGTGACTTCATTATTATATTATACACCTATATTATCATTATCAGTAATTTCTTCGATTAACAATCGATTAATCGATAGTTCTTAAAAATTTGTTCTTACTTTTCAGCGTGACGCGGTTTCTCGACCAACATCCCATCCCAAAGTGTCTAACGGGCGCAAAGAAGTATAACTTCAAAAAATCAAACAAGTAAACGATTCAATATAAACGCTGTTCAACCAAAGTCCCACAGCCTACCATCCCTGAAGCCAGGTCCACCCAACAACAGGTCCTTAATCTCAGTCCTCAAACAAGCATGCTTATCAACAGATTTATCTTATCAGGTAGTAAATTCCAAACACCACTGGCAGTGATTGTGACAGACCTGTTACAAGTGGTAGTTCTGTGAGAGGGAATAATTAACAGAGAGGTTCCTCTATGTGTCTGTCGAGCATTAACTTCACTCAGAAATATGAAATGATTCCTCAAATAATTGGGTGATCCTGATTTAAGGGTGCTGTGCAATAATTTAAATGTGCATGTCTGAGTTCACTCAATTTTAAAAGAGACATCTGCTCATACAATGGAGATACGTGATCTCTATATGAAATACTAAAAATAAACCTTATTCAATATTTTAGGGCACATGGCTACCAATTATAAAGCTCAACATTCATATTATTAGTCACTAAATCACAGTTTTTAAAAATATGTTTTTATCTTAAGATAAAATAAGACAAAAACTAACCTACTCTTATCTCTGTAGATGTGACTTTAAGTCATGCAATTGCAATAGGATTTTAAGCAATTGGAAGAACTGATGATAGATTTTTAGAGGTAATTTAACCTTTCATAATAAATCACAATAGTTAAAGTGGAACATTACAGCTGTCTTCCAGCAGCATCACTTTGATATAAAATAGTAAAAAAGAAGCCAACTTCTTCAAACTGTGAATGCCAGCAAAAACTCCATATACGTCCTAGAACATGGTTAGTCCAGTCGTTTATTGATAGTAAGTCCTGGATTCTTTACTTTGTCCTTGTAGTCAAGTAGAATATTGTTGAGATCAATTTGTGGTAGAGTGATAAGATCAAAACCATTCATGAATCTTGGATAGTTTTTGTTTTGTTCTTGTTCAGTTGAAGTCCCAACTCATTGTCAATGTCACATTTTGTGAAAGCAACCGAGTCTTGAATGTTAGTGAGAGCAGTATAATGGCCACACCATTCCATCCAACTGCATTGCTGGTTATCTGCAAAATTGCCCTCAGCACACCAGTGTCAGTCTTAGAATGACGGAAAACTGATGCACGGAGCCATACAGGGCCAGCCTCCAGTTCATGAACATAGCCTCCCACGCTTTGGACAAAACTACAGGGATGTTTATGAAGAAATCATTTAAATAACCAAGATCAAAACTAACTTCCGTGTTTTCATAAAATTTTTCTATACTAAGTATCAAAACTAACTTCGGTGTTTTCATAAAATTTGCCTATACTAAGTATTTTAAGCTTAGTTGACACTGAGTAGTTTTTTCAGAGTAAGAGTAATAGTAATGTCTTACCTTGGCATTTTTACTCGTTGTTGTTTTAGTTCCTTAGCTGTTTGTGGTATGTCCAGTCCTGAGGTGATTTAGACAGTTTTGCTTCTTGATATGTAGTATCCTTACGTTTATATAAGTGTTTAATAAAATCAATGGAGCAGGCTTTTGGGTTACACATTTAAAATTAATTAGAGGGAGATGCTTGGAAATAAACTGTGAATTAAAATTATCGACCATTTGCTTAACAAATACTATATGTGAATGCATCTGAAAATAAATCTTTATGATTAAAGTATTTTTGGCATTTCTGTAATTGATGAACTTAGGTTTGGGAGATTTAAGACAGTAAACACATGGTAAAACACAGTTGTAGGTCACCTTCATTATTATTCAATTAAATATTTTAATCGTGGTTAAATGGTTTTCTTATGATCATTAGTCAGTCATCATCTTAAATGGAGCTTCCTTTGAATAACCTGAAAATATTTAATGGATTTTGAAATAAATAAATTGATTTTTCCATCAATTATTTTTCTTTAATAATTTATATTCCTCAAATTGAAGAACAGCTTCACAGTTTATTTTCAAACTGCAATAACAGGAAACAAACTAAATCAAATTTCATTGTTTACAAACATTTTATAAAAATTACCACACAGCCAAAAAATTATTTATAAAGCTAGGAACACCACCCAGTTTGTATTTACTCATCTATAATTTCAAGATTTTCACTCCTTGGACAACAATACACAATAAGATTTAAAAAATTAAATTTTTGGAGTGACAATAACAAAAATAATAAAGGCAGTATTAAAATAATCTTAAAGATTATAAATCAAAGTATATATTATAAAAATAAAATAAATATTTGTCGCGTCGTTGCTGAGCTATGACAATACATGAAAAAAATATTTTCTTCTTACCCCTGTTGTATTTACTTATAGAATTTTTAGTACCACAGAAAAATATTTTTCTGTGATATCAACAAATGAATGATGTGTGAAGAGCTAGAAAACAAAATGAAACTTTTTATTTAGTATATTTTGACCATTACAGATAATATGTTCAAGTACAGATAATATGTTCAAGATGAAACCAGAATTTTAAGCCACATAATTAGAATTCTAGGCTTTTGAAACAGTCAATTCAATATATTATAAACTCAAAATTACCCCGAAAGAATGCAGATGGATCCAGGGCCGCCCAGAGACTTTTGGTGGCACGGGGCAAAGTTTACCACGTTGCCCCTCCCTTCACTTCAAAATAAATTTCATTACTCTGATTGTCAAATATACAATAATTGATATTTTATTTTTAGCACATTCTACAATATTCTTACCATCTCTTTTATTAGATTATTATTGTAAGTAAGACTCTTGTTCATGGATGTTTTCTCAGGGCTAGCTGCAAAGTTCGGATAAGTTTTTCTCTAATTGTCATATACTTTTTAAACATTTCCTTAAGTATTAACGCTACAATAACATCAATCTCTTATAACAAAAATGCTATTCTTTACTACTAAATAAATAATAACGAACTAAGCAATGCTAGTCAGTTGCATAGTTGGGCACAGCAGTTCTTCGATCGCCAGTTGAGGAGCCATCCTCGCCGATGATATTAGCTATGGGTGAGGGAGGGAGGGCCAATAAATTTGTATAGGCTTCTTGGTTTCGCTAGTTAAAGAGTAATATTAGACTGAAAGTGGCCAAATGTTCATGAGGTTAAATAATTTGGCGAACGCGAACATCTAGTACTTTAAAAAACAGTAAACTGACAGTTGATGTTATGTTATTGTTTTCAAAACAGGTTTTAGACCACTGGCTACGTATTTTATTGATGTTGGACATTAAAACATCTAGTTTAAACTCGTGATTTGAAGTTTCTCTTTGTGTTCAACTTTAAAACTCTTCAATTTTTATTTCACAAGCATAAAAGGCATTTTGTACCAACTCAATTTTCTCAGCATAAAACATAATGAAATTGGTGTCTGTCAAATTGGACACTATATCATTGATGTACATCACAGTGTATACATCCGTACAGTGACAGTGGTATTGACACACCCATTCATGTACAGTGGTATCGACTATCCCGCTCAACAATACAAGTATAGTGGTTCAATCATAGTTAATTTCACTTATTACGTAATAAACAATAAATAAATACTCTATTAATGATTGTCAAAAATATAAATGGCTTACTCGTTGGCAGTGACAGTAAAAAATTATGGAAACAATTATAATAGGTCATAGATTGGTTATATTAATGTATAACAACATTAATCAATCATTCTATTTGTTTGGGAACAACCCGTACGTGAGCATAAATGGTTATTAATCGAGTTACTCTATTGAATATGTTGAGAATACATCTCTGTTTCTGTTAGTTTTAGGGTAAATGAAACCAGACAATAAAAGGGTTACAACAAGTTAAATGACACAAAATAAATACTATTCAAACGGAGTTGTTTTATCATACAGTTCATCATCTGAACAATGATGAAGATGTTTTAGCTATTAACGGTGTACTTAAGAGCTCCTCTTTTCATTATGATCTACGTCATAATATTTTGGTAAAATGTCTTTATGAACATCCATGTCATAATAACTAGTAAATTTAAAATGTCAAAGGAAACATTACAGTAGAGACGAACTACAAAAAGATACATACACAGTAAACGCTGGTTAACCAGTTAAATATGATGGAAGGTGATTCCGGATGGTACAGCACGTAACAAAATTCTTATGTTTGGACAAGTATATGCCACACAATTCCGCCCGAGATAGCATAGTGCAAGTTAATGTAATGCATCATACAGACATATTGTTGCACATCCGGTAAGCGAGCGGTGATGTTGTTGTATGCATATTACCAGATTTAAGTACCTAGAAATCTACTGTAATTTAGTGTAGTTTACCACCGTTAATTTATTCTTTATATACTGTAAAAATATACCATTTACTTTGCAGTATTTTACAATACTATACTGAAACATTTATAGTCTATTTTTATTGATTTCAATAAAACATTACCATAAATTACTGGGCCTAAACTTTAGTTTTTTGTTCTCTTAAAATCTGTATTAATCTAGAAATGGAATATAAATCATAGCAAATTAAATTAATGGATAATTATAGTATGTTACTAGATAACCCAACAGAATGCATTAAACTACAGAAATATCACTGTATAAAATACAACAACAATAACAAAATATTTCTTTACTGGACGACAGTAAACAAACCGACTGATGATTGACGATGCCAAGTGTATCATATACACGGCAAACCTTTCATGACAATTAAATGAACCCTTCCAGCCATGTTGTTACAACATTGTATATTTTGCCTGCAGATTTTTTTTATGTAAAGCAGTGACTACAGAAATACGACTACTATTTCTTAAACTTGGTGCATATATTGAAAAATTAGCTGATCCGTGCCGGAAAGAGTGCAACATTACCGCATTCGAACGGACTGCCACCACCTACTACCGACTTTGAAACCAAGTTTGTAAGAACCTTTTCTCATAGACTTTTTGACATTTTTAAAATGTCAGATTTAAAATGTTTTTCTTTAATTTTGTTTGCTTATTTGATTGTATTATTCATAGGTTTCAACTATTTTATTACAATGTATTCATTTGCATACTTTAGGCCCCAGATTACTGATCACTCGTTTTCACATTAAATAGAGGTATTATTTTGCTGCGACGAGATAATGGATTTTCGAAACACTAAATCAAGATTATTTATTTACACAAGCAGAATCGGTGAAAAAATACAAAATAAGATTGAAAGCTTAGTCGATAAGATTGAAAGCTTAATCGATAAGATTGAAAGCTTAATCGATAAACCACTACAAATACATATAGATTCACAATCACTGTATGATGATCTTAAGTTAATAATAGTAATATATCATAACTACTGGTTGTGTAAGGATTACAACGCAACCATGCAATTGATTTTCCAACCACTAAAAGCCAAGATAGAGTTGAAGTTTAGGACAAGTATAAGTTTTGTTTGAAATAGTATATACTTTTAAATTAAAGTTAAAAAATAAAACATACAGAAACATTCTTGTGCACCTTGTATTAAATGCGGTTCAAAAACGGATAGGGGTGGCCCAATTTCCACACCACTCAAGTATACACAGTTACTTGAATGGTGTGTATACTTAAGTTAATTAAAATATGTTCGCAAACTGGAAAGATGTTTTGGTTTGTTCACAAGCTGGACAACTTTACCCTTCTTAGCAAACAAGATAACCGGCGAGGGGTACAGCTGCAGTCAAATACCAACCAGAGCTTGTGCTGTCATTCCACTATGCCGACCGCTGACAAACTTCAAAGACCAGTGTTCAACTTGCTCCAAAAGGCTCCCTGGTTGTTATAAAACCAATGGTTTAGTTTAAACATTTAAAAACTAAAACTGGAATACTTATCTGGCCTAATATCACTTTTGATACAGACCTGAATAGTTTCTTACCTAGTAGATTATTTAGTATTTTATTTTTTGTTACATGAAATGTGGCCCCCTCTAAACTAAGTCTGTGTGGCCTCTGGGCAATCTGACCCTTTTGCCCCCCCCCCCCCTCTCTGGGCGGCCCTGGACGGATCAGAGAAATAAGAGGTGCTATGAAAATAAATTGTCTCAAGCCATAAAATACTGTAGATAAAGTTAATATAAACATACATTTTCACTTCACCCTCACTAATAGAAGCAAAACTATTGACACAAACATTTTCGAATATTAGTTAAGCAGACAAGTACTGGTAGGCCTGCAATGATCAACAATTTCTTCGAAGGGATGTGGATAACTGGACTGATTAAATGATTATTTGTTGTAATAAAAGATCTTAAGACATATTTCCCACAATTTATAAATAAAGAAAATTTAATTATTTTCTATGATTCTGAACAGTAATTTATCTTGTATCAACCTGGAATAAATATTTTCAGACTTAGAAATAAGCAAGATGCATAAAATTAATCTGTAAATTGAATATTTGAAGTAGATTGTATGTAGTTTAAAAACTAAATAGAGCAAAGTTATAGGAACCAAAAGGTCAGAAGAAAACAATATTTAGAAAACAACAAAATGATTTTAATTTATAATATAATAAACACCTGGACAACTTACATAATAAATATTTGTTACTATCATTGACACTTGCACTTAACTTAAATCACAAGCTAAACAACTTTACTTTTTGATCAAAATCATGATCAATTTTACAGAAAATATTATTTGCAAATTATTACAAAAATAATAAAAATATGTTAACTTATTTAATATCAATCATTTTAAAAATATCTTAAGTTTGATTATTCTAACTTGCTTGGATGTTGGCGATTAGGTTACTAAGGATTGATGCTGGAGCTTGTTTGAACAAGTTTGCTAATTGCCTATACATCTAAGCCTAACGAACATAATATTTATAAAAAAAAAACACATTTTTAATGAATACTGTTCAGTTAATTTATTAATGAAAATTGTTTAAATTTGTTCATTGAGAACTAAAATTAAAATTTTGAATGAAAATTTGATATTACTCAACTGTTTTGTCTTATTTTTACCTAGTACTGGAAAATTGTCAAACATTTAATCTCTGTAGTTGCTGATCTTCTGGTTTCTAAGACATTGATTTGAGCGTTAAGGGGGAATGAATTACATGCGAGTCCATGCTCATAGGATTTCTGGTGAATGTAAGGGAAGAGTGCAAATAAAATAAAATTGTGTCTTATACATTAGTTGTCTTTTATTTCTTGTCCTATCATCACTCCTGCACATCAAAATCAATTCACCAATGTATTTTTTTGAATAAGTTCTAATCTTATTCTATATTTGTAGGTCTACTACAAAAAGTAAAATAAACTATAACAACTTAAAATCAAACTACAAACAATAAAAAATAGTTAAACACAGAAAGCAAACAATAAAGGTTCTCGAACACGTGGTAGAGCTCAAACAGGGCGGCTACCTTAGGGTAGAAGAATTTGCACATGCGCAGTATGGTAAGTTAACATGGTTTAACTAACAGCTCTGTAATACAATTGAGGGCAAGTCCCAAATGTCAAACCGATCCGATGTTCACGATCATATTCACATCAAAAAACCCCCACAACAAGCAAGGACTTGCTCGTCAGCTTGTTGTTGTGGACATGCTTCTCGGCAAGTTCTCTCGTGTAATATCCCCTATAGATCAATACCCTCCTCTCTCTTGTTTACTAAAGCCTGAATATGGCTTCAAGTCTTTATCACTTATAATATTCACTGAAAATATAACTAGAATATACAAAATAAATTAGTTGGTACATGTAACTATTAAACAACATTATAGAAAATAAATAAACTGTAATACATGAAACAAGTCAGAGGAACTTTACAGTAATTATACATGTAATGGTTATTTCTATTGGAATCACATTGTATTTATTTGAGGATACAAATAAAAAAACAATGCAAATGACACTGATTCTTCCGAACTCGAACACATAGTAAATAAAAAAATTATAACAATCAATCATTCAATTTCATTTGAATAAAAAAGGAAGTAATATCTAAATATATTAAAATTAAAAGTTTTTCCTGATGGTTACGTACTACATTTTAACAACACAGTACAGTCTCGATTATTCAACATTCCGTGTTATCTGACATCACCCCGATACAAAAATAAAACAATAGCGTACAACGTACGACAAGCAATACCAAACTATACCTCATGACTACAATTTGCCAAATTTGCACGGTACAGACTGTACATGCCCTACCACTGCAACGCCCAATATCAGCTAGTGTGTGAGTTATCATCTGTCATTCCCTTTGTTTTATTATTCAGAGCAGTCTGAATCATTTATTTGAGAAATATAGTAGCCTACATCAGTTTATAGAATTTGCGTTATGTTTCTGTTATTTTAGTGTGTAAATACGAGTTTGTTTTGTGTCTTATTGTATCTTGTAGTTTATTGCATGTCTTATTTTAGTAACAAGTTTTAGTTTTTATTATAGCCGGTTCTGTATTATTTATCAATAAAAGCCAATGATGTGACTGGCAGTTTTTCTTTTAACAATATTGGTAGATGTATACAATTATAACTTTATTTTGTTCTTACCCAAATTGTTATTACATTCTCCTTATTATCTGACATCATGGCCACCCGTTTACGTCGGATAATCAAGACTCTACTGTACTTTGGCAATGATAACAACATTGATGATGAATAACCTTATTTTTTTGTTTAGAGGAACAGTTGTTTTAATTCAACAACAAATTTAATAAACGTAATAAAAATAGTACTTTCACAGTCTTCAATCCCATTCAGTTTGGTAAAAACAGCTTCTTCTAAATAGCATCTTCAGTCATTCGTCTTCGCTGTCTTCTGATTCCAAAAGAGGTATTTTATCATCTGTAATGACCACAATCCGGTCCTCACCTACTTTCATAACTGCAATCACCCATAAAACGATCGATCTACTGTTCCATTTTAACTAAACCTACAAAACAAAATGCTATAAAGGTAGAACATATTTATTACCAACTATCTCATTACATAAAAATCCAAATTTTACTGATTAACTTGTTTTACCTGGATACAAATATTCAGAAACAAAAGAAATATTTGTTTTAAGTTAAAAATGATGATGATTTATCCTAAGAACTATTATTAATGCTTACTAAATAATGTTACCAGTTATTATTACAATGCAATGAGATTATTACACAAATTTGTATTACTTTTAATTCCTAATAAATAATAATTGAAAGAGAATTAGATTCATTATGCAGAAAAAATCTTAATTGAACAGAAAACTAATGCTTGGTATTTTTATTGGATGGAATTTAGTTTAAAAAAGTGAAAAACTTAGTTCAAAGTTATCTGAAATAGTTAAAAAGCATATATCCAAATTATAAACGATGATAGACATCCACTTGCAACAGTCTTAGTTCTTTATAAAAACATGTATATCTAGATACTAGAACCATTTTTTTCTTCAATACACAAATTACTTACCAGAAAACAAATGTTACCAATTAATTATTATCTACTATAATTTCTATTCTAAAAAAGCTTCTTTCCTTATTAATTGCAAGATAATAAATCAAAAGCAGATATTAGCAAATATTAATACGGACTACAAGCGTTATTAGCAATATTAATAGTATACTAACAGAATCATAAAATGAACCCATCCTTAATTAATTGGTCATATTAGAGTAGACTGGATGGAAATATTTTCATAAAGTTAAGTCTAGTAGAAAGTTCCTCAACCTTGGCAATATTCTTACCATTATGCCCACCTCCTGATATTTTACATCTTACAATGTTGAGTTGGCATGGCATATCTGTTTCAAAACTGGCTTTAGACCATTTTAATGTTCTGTTCTCTAGTTTGCCACGTGCTGGAGCCCATTTCAAATCCACGATAGAATTTTTATACATGTCTTCCTTATATAAATCTTTTGAATAAATTAACACATGTTTAGTGACTGTCGTTACTAAACCTTTGTAACTGTTATGTTAAGAAATCTCACAGCTGAAAAAATGTTCTTTTGTAAAAGCCCATTGGTACAAATACTCAACTGAAATGGAATTAAGAGCTTTTACATTTTTTTAAGAAAATAGTTTAGAAGAGGAAACAGATCAATGCTGCGTGAGGGCAACTCTGTATGCAATCTAGTATGCTTCTTCTTCGCCCGTGCTGACTCTCTAAAAAGAATATTGCTACGATATCTACATTTCTACCAAGATGAACTCTCTATATCCAATAAGTAAACTAATCTATTTTTCCCTTTATATTTAATTTGTAGGATCTAGATTTATTTTTTCAGCTAAATGAATATATTTAATGATTGTCTTTCTTGTGATCAATTGTCAGTTTTGTATCTAAATTTATTGTTTATCTACTAAATGATATGAGTTGAGTATTTCTATTTTCGACAGTATCATCTGTTTTAAAGATGTGCTATTACTTGAAAATTGTGTGCTTCCTTCTTTGAGTAGCTGTTCAATGGGGAATGCCTTTGGGTTGATATCGGGTAGTATTGAGGCCTTATTTAGACCCCTTACAGTGATACATTAAATGTATTTTGTCTAGGCTTTATGATGGATTAATATCATCAGTTCTTCTAAAGTAGAAGTGAATGTTATGAATAACTTTTATGAGGTTTATGGACTTTTACAAACATATAATAAAAAAGCATATAAAACTAAAACCTTTTATCTTTTATTGCGAACATTATTTAATATAATAGTACAGGTAAGTGAGATTATTGATACCTCAGGCTTAGAAAATTTTTGGACTGTCGATCTTATCAGCAAACTTATCTTGTAAGGTAAGTCCACTAATTAAACATTTAGTATTTTACTAAAATGATTACACAAATTTCAAGTTCCACTGGCATTTTCATCACCTTTCCTCACATACGCAGTGGCACTGAAAATGTTTGAAATATGTTAATTCTTAATTTTTCCCGCATGTTATATCTTCCAAAGTAAGTTGCTGAATCCCTTTATCTCCTATTATATTAAATCCTCACCTATTGCCCTACAACCTAAACTCAAACATGAAAACTAATCCTACTCAACATGAAATAAATACTACCCAAAATACCTGATTTTTTTTCTAAGTTGGCTACTGACAAGTAAATTAAACAATTGTTACTGTGAAAACATCTAATTTGAATAACAGTTATCAGTGGTCATGAAAATTACTAATCTTTTATGCTACAGACCTTTTCGAACCTTACATATATTGGGGTTCTCAGGAATTTGTTACAACAGCAAAATTATTAAAATGACACAAATAGCTATTGGTATAAATTCGACATAAGAACCATTTAGTTCAGTTGTCTTCTGTGGATCAGTTTTTTTATTTTATTTCTGTCTGATTGAATTCTCCCACTTTTGATTTCACCATGTTGTTGTTTTCCCGCCAATATTTTGTCATTATAAAGATGTACCCATCAAGGCTTCTTTAATTTGGTGAATATGTAACAGTTACTACTTTTGGACTTAACAATAATATAGTCATTTGAGTTTATAAGTCCCTTAAACCAAAATACTTATGTAAAAAGGTGAATTATTTCTTCGTTTTCCTTGTTTTCTCATGACTTCAGTGGCATAAACAAGGCATTTTTTATTAATAATATTACTTTTCAACACTTTCCTTGTATTTATTAGTACTATGTAAATTTAAATTTCACTGAAGTCATCATCAGGTACATGTAAGGTTATAAAAACATAAATGTAAAAAGACATAAACTATAAAAACTTACAGATTTCTATTTATATCCTTGCAAGAACCTGATGATGACTTCAGTGAAGTTGAAATGTACATAGTATAAATAAATATAAGAAATGTGTTAATAGTTAATATTTTATTATTTTTTTATTCTATTAACATTTACTAGAGAATACAGTTTAACAATAAAATTTTTTATCGTGGACTTATTGTTTGAAAAACAAAAAAGTATCTTGTTTTTCATGTTTTATCAGCAACAGTGGAGTTAGGAGCCCATGAGAAAAAACTATTCCTACCATGCTAACGAAATTTCAATATACGATAGATGCATGTGTTTAATTTATGTTGTTAAAGTTTCACCATTTCATCTTACTCTAAAAACAAAATAGTTTGTTAATCAAACTACACATCATTTTCTCAGGAATGCCTGAATATAAAATTATAGTTCTGGATGCATCTGTGGAGTTAAATTTTAAATAATATATGACGGAAATATTCATCAAATGCGGTTTTAATCTGTTTAGTTTTTGTTTAATTTTGTTTTTCAAACAACAACCGACTATTCCTATTCAGTTGTGACCTTGCACGTCACAAACTTGACTAGTTCCTTCTTAGGAAGACCATCGCAGCATTTTCATTTTCTTTTTTCACCCATAAGATTGTAGATTATTATTGGAAAGACACCCTGTTCCACCAGTAATAATTTTAATGAACTGTTTGACCAATGAATGATACACCCAACTCCCTGAACCACTGGATATATCTTAAACAGGATTCGTAAAGATGTATCAGTAAGTGGTTTATAGATATTGCACAATTGTAATAAAAAAAAAGTTAAAATAAAATATGGGACTATATATTATTTTTAAATTGGCTTAAATCATTTATGAACCTGTCTTTGAGGTCCAAAGCCCTCATGAAAAAAAGACTATGAAAAATTGTTAACTCTCAAGTAATTCTATCATTTTCTCTCCAACAATGGATGACATTTCCGAGGGTGGTCAAGCAGGGGTCTAGGTACACAAGGTGTTGAATGGTTGTTGCTTAAGGGTGTTTGATCGAAATTTATTATTGAAAATTTTTGAATAAACTTGTTAGTATCCATGTAAGTAATAAATGTGTTACAGTAAAAAATTCTGAAAAATTTCATTATGGAGATATGGCTGTCCAAAAAGACTATCTCCATAAGTAGCCATGCATCTTCATGAGTTATGCATCCCTTTTGGTGCATAACTCATGAAAAAACCGTGTGATATAATTTATTAACATTTTGAGAATATAGTAGACAAAAGGTACTAATCAAATTAGTATATAGTAAATCTAAACAAATAATTTTTTGTAAGTGTTACTAATTATTTTTCTATAAATTATAAATGTATAGAAAAATAATTTATAGACTGTTCAAATGTTGAGTGGAAATTTGTACAGTTATCTTTGGCTAAACAAGTAGATTAATAATATATATATAAAACTCATTGCTAGAGTTTACTATAAATGGGGGAGTTATGCCAATCTGTTAAATTTGTGGGCGGGGCAGGCGGAGGCTAAAAGGGGGAGGGGGGGGGAATACATTGCTTGTTCGTTAGGATCTTTACTACTCTTAGCGGCAGTTGCGATAAAATTTAGAACAAAATTCCTAAAATAGGACTATCACCCTTAATCTAAATGTTAAGTGGTATAGAAATGAAATCACAGATTAAAAGCACAGAATCATAATTTTACCTTCAGTTGTTCCCAATAAATTATTTTATGTTTTGTGGGATTAAAAAGTTTTTTAAAGAGGATACTTAATTCAGAATGTTTTGAGACGTTATTTAATTGTAATTTTCAATAAATAGCTTTAAAATGATGTTAATATTTTAATTTTTAATGAATCTAAATTACAGAAAACTTTTATCTAAATAAAAATGATTCTGACTAGTACGTTTTAGGTTTAGTCCTGATGGTCTTGGGAAATGAGAATAGTTATGTTATCTGCCCAAAAAATGCAGTGTGTGAATTAAAGAAAACAATATAAATCTAAATTTTGCATGAGGAATATTTCATTGAAGAGTGAAATGTAGACGCTAAGTAGAAATCAGACAGTAAGTGATTTAGGTGTTGTGAAGCAATGGACTTGGAAATAGCTGCAAACAATAACTCTGTAGAAACACATATTTCTTTCAATAATCTGCATTGGAATGTTGCATTCATAGTCCAGTGTAAGCACATTACACACGTCTGTGCATTGCTTGGTGCTTTAGATCGGTGCAAGTTATGTCTAGAAATCAAAAAGGCATTGAACTACTAGAGATCCTGTGTTTGTTTTTTCAATCAAATCAGATTTGTGTGTCTGATCTCATATGTTCTTTTCAGCTTCAAACAATCGTAGAGAATGAAAACAATCTTCCTATAAGTATTTAATTGCGAAATATGTTACTTAAAACTTGATAATCACTTTAAAATGTTGCTGGAATCACTATTATTGATGACAAATGGTCTTTTAATGTGCATTGTCATACTGATACTTCTGATACACCACAGTGTTTTTGATGCATCATGATACTTTTAATGAATTGTTATTTCGGATTAGATTTGACAATTTGATGCACTAAATCAAATCTAATTAGTTTTTTGTTGCATATTGACACGTCATTGATCTTTACAATTAAGCTAATAATTAATTGTAATTGAACTTGTGTTATATTGTTAGTTTAGGATAAATGAACGGTAAAGGTTCAATCATACTATAGCTAGATTGAAGTTCTGAGGCAAAGTAATGTTCACAAACATATGAAATGATTCATAGACACTATAAATGTGAAGCTGGCTGTATAATGCAGATAAATGAATGGTAAAGGTTCAATCATACTATAGCTAGATTGAAGTTCTGAGGCAAAGTAATGTTCACAAACATATGAAATGATTCATAGACACTATAAATGTGAAGCTGGCTGTATAATGCAGATAAATGAATGGTAAAGGTTCAATCATACTATAGCTAGATTGAAGTTCTGAGGCAAAGTAATGTTCACAAACATATGAAATGATTCATAGACACTATAAATGTGTAGCTGGCTGTATAATGCAGATAAATGAATGGTAAAGGTTCAATCATACTATAGCTAGATTGAAGTTCTGAGGCAAAGTAATGTTCACAAACATATGAAATGATTCATAGACACTATAAATGTGAAGCTGGCTGTATAATGCAGATAAATGAATGGTAAAGGTTCAATCATACTATAGCTAGATTGAAGTTCTGAGGCAAAGTAATGTTCACAAACATATGAAATGATTCATAGACACTATAAATGTGAAGCTGGCTGTATAATGCAGATAAATGAATGGTAAAGGTTCAATCATACTATAGCTAGATTGAAGTTCTGAGGCAAAGTAATGTTCACAAACATATGAAATGATTCATAGACACTATAAATGTGAAGCTGGCTGTATAATGCAGATAAATGAATGGTAAAGGTTCAATCATACTATAGCTAGATTGAAGTTCTGAGGCAAAGTAATGTTCACAAACATATGAAATGATTCATAGACACTATAAATGTGAAGCTGGCTGTATAATGCAGATAAATGAATGGTAAAGGTTCAATCATACTATAGCTAGATTGAAGTTCTGAGGCAAAGTACTGTTCACAAACATAAGAAATGATTCATAGAAACTATAAATGTGAAGTTGGCTGTATAATGCAGATAAATGAATGGTAAAGGTTCAATCATACTATAGCTACATTGAAGTTCTGAGGCAAAGTAATGTTCACAAACATAAGAAATGATTCATAGACACTATAAATGTGAAGCTGGCTGTATAATGCAGATAAATGAATGGTAAAGGTTCAATCATACTATAGCTAGATTGAAGTTCTGAGGCAAAGTACTGTTCACAAACATATGACATGATTCATAGACACTATAAATGTGAAGCTGGCTGTATAATGCAGATAAATGAATGGTAAAGGTTCAATCATATTATAGCTAGATTGAAGTTCTGAGGCAAAGTAATGTTCACAAACATATTAAATGATTCATAGACACTATAAATGTGAAGCTGGCTGTATAATGCAGATAAATGAATGGTAAAGGTTCAATCATACTATAGCTAGATTGAAGTTCTGAGGCAAAGTAATGTTCACAAACATATGAAATGATTCATAGACGCTATAAATGTGAAGCTGGCTGTATAATGCAGATAAATGAATGGTAAAAGTTCAATCATACTATAGCTAGATTGAAGTTCTGAGGCAAAGTAATGTTCACAAACATATGAAATGATTCATAGACACTATAAATGTGAAGCTGGCTGTATAATGCAGATAAATGAATGGTAAAGGTTCAATCATACTATAGCTAGATTGAAGTTCTGAGGCAAAGTAATGTTCACAAACATAAGAAATGATTCATAGACACTATAAATGTGAAGCTGGCTGTATAATGCAGTAAACAGAGTACAAATCTTATTAAATTACAACTGTGGTCAATTCTTGTATAAAGCACATTGAGAGCTAATATATATTGTTTCTTTAATTGAACAGAACCAATGAGACAGTAAATAAAAAAGAAATAGAAGTTCTATACATCAATTGGCAGCATTTCCTCGCCTACTGCCCTCTAACCAAACCTCAGATATTAACCCTACAAGTGTCTACACGTCTCATTTGAGATGGTTTAGCATCTGCCTTAACGTCAACCAATCTCATTTGAGATGGGTAGACATTTGCTTAGGTTTATGCTTAAACGATGCACATTTGTTGACAAATTACTCTATATATTATACCATTTGAAGTAAAACATTCTATTCTTCCTACTGTATGGTAATTTTAGATGAAAAGAGTTGTACTGTCAATCTACAGACTATTGAGTTTGAGCTATTGTCGATGCCCATTGTATTTGCTAACTTGTGATTAGTAGGACAGTAATGCGTATTCATTACATAGCAATTTTTTTTGTTACGATATTCGAAAAAGCGTATATATTTTCTACAAGTAAACTAAATTTTCTACAATTTGGATATTTTGAAATTGGTACTGTGATGTAAGACTAGTCTGTGAGAGGGGTGTAAAC
Source organism: Stictocephala bisonia (assembly GCA_035578905.1). NCBI lineage: Eukaryota > Metazoa > Arthropoda > Insecta > Hemiptera > Membracidae > Stictocephala > Stictocephala bisonia. The sequence goes on from JAQJVL010001169.1 coordinate 216,519, forward strand.
ATTTTGAAAAACTATTTGTAAAAGCTTTTTTCAGATTCCAAATAGACCTGAATTTTTGTGTATCAGGATATATCAATAAATGTTATATCATATTATTCTACAGTTATTTATGAACAAAACAATATATAATATGTTTTACTATCATAAACAATAAATGTTGTGCAAATTTTAAAGTAAAACTCTACAAAATCACTGGAAATAGGTGTAACACCTAAGTATTATATATGGGACACTGGGAGGGTTAATTATTGACACTTTCCAAGGAATAGTAGCTAGTAACAATGACTACGCTCGCTCATATAGTCATCACGCTCTTTCAAAATCCATTTTCACCCATATATTGATAAGCAGTGTCTTATAAATAAATAAACATTCTTTTAATTGCTACAGATAACCCATAAAGACAAATCTAATATGGAAGGCAGAAATCTTTTAGTTAAGCAAAAAAGACATAAAGTAAATGTAATTCATTTAAAGTGCTAGAGTTGATTTCAAAATAGGGCATTGAAGTTTGTAATGGAATTGCTCCAAAAGAATAAATAGTTATTACTCTTATCTATATATATAAAATCCAATGTATGTTTGTTTGTCTGTCTATCCTTTATGCGCTACCAAACCGTCCAGCCGATCGCCATGAAACTTGGGGAAGTTGTTCTATATACCCCAGGGAAGGTTTCTGTCCTATTCCCGTTTCTTTAATCCCTCAGGGCTCCATCCCTTGGACTTCTAAAGTTTCAATGTTAATCAAATAGCAGGATGCATGAAGGTATAATAAGTCAAATATAAAAAGAATATCAGCTGTGGGTTTTAAATATGTCAAAATTATACTGTTTATATTTTTATGTTTTGATTTCTTGTGAAGCTATATTAATTGATTGATTTATTTGATTAACAGCTGTTAAATAAAAACAAATATAATAAAATTGTGGTAGGCAAAACTTTCAAAATTAAAAATAATTGAGTACATTAGTAAACTATACAAAACATCAGCTGTTGTAAATTGGATACTGTGTAAACTGAATGGTTGCTGCACATTTCAATGATACAATCAAAACTCAATATTATGACCGGCGAAGCGGGCGGGTACAGCTAGTATTTTCAATAAATCAAAGAGAATGCTTTCTTAATTTAATGCCAATGATACTTTCTTGATTTTCTACATTAGCTCTTTCTAATTCCAGACTATTTGCTCCTTCTCTTTCAATAAAGCACAACCACAAGTGACTTGATTAATTGTGCAACAAAAAAATCAGTTTTATCTCATAAAGCTTCTTTCCCTACATGTATCATTATATACATTTGTTTAAAAGGGCCTCTTGTTAGCTTAGTGGTTAGCACTTCTGCTTCATATGCAAAGGGTCACGGGTTCAAATCCCGGGAAGTCTATTATAAATTTGCTTTTCCCGGGAAGTCTACTAAAAATTTGCTTGATTGGTTTGGACCATTGTCCCACAACAATGTTTCTAGAATAAGTCAAAAATGCCACTGGCATAAATAGACTATAAAAAAAAAGAAAAAAAGCTTTCGTAAAGCTAAGAGCAAGCTAGTAATCCCATTTATTCACAAAATGTACTTCGTTAACACATATATCTAAAATTATACTTTCACTAATTCAATGAAATATTCTTCTCTCAATTCAGACCAAAAACCAACATCATCAATATTTTTGACAAATACTCTTGTTTCTCTTCTAACTTGAGAAGTCCATCTTTAACTGAGTTTGGGAAGCTTGTTTTTTATAATTTACCGCAGCAGCGGTGTGTACTATCTAGGTTAGCAGAAAAAAGTTTTTCAAACAGAGAAAACTGCACTGATTGTCTGTATAAATATAAACAAAGATGTGCTCATGAAATCGGCAACCGGTTTAATATTTGAAATGAAACAATACATGAAGGTCTGGTTATACTGGTCTGGCAACATGTAAGTACTTAAAGCCACATCTTCCAAGAATCGGAACACTGGGGACTGATTACATATGAGTTTATTAGTGATGCTGCGGCCCATCTAATTGATGATTCGATGCAGAACTACTCCCTGTAACAAAAGGTTGGTGACTCAAGTTTGGATGCTTACACAAATTAAACCAATAAAAAGCAAAGGTCGTGAAACTTGTTTTAAATTTTCTATCAACTCATTGTGCGTTGATTGATACCAATAACAAATGTTTGGGTCACGTATTTATAATTATATTTAAATTAAAATAAACAAGTACTAGTTTCTTACACTCTTTTTATAAAAATATCAACTTTAAAAATTTTTCTATTAAAAACCTGTAATTAAACCTATACTAATGAACCTTTACTATTCATTGGTAAGACACCAATCGTTTAGATATGGGCGAATATGAGGGGCGAACGAGTGTAGTCATTGCTACCACACAATGAGTGTAGGGTGTCCACACAAATTTTGTTAATTTTCCCTGACTCTTCCTGACCATTTCGGATAATTTTCCCTGACTCTCACAATTTTTCAACAATTTTTAGTCTAAATGTGTTGTATTTTAAGCAATACATTAAAATGATTATTTTGGAAATATTAATCTTGCTATTAATAAAAGTGTAAATAAACATTATAAAAGAAAGGAACTAGAAAACCTAGTAGCCTCCTCCATACTCATAGCTGGAGTTCTCTCTCCCTTTCTTTTTTCCTCCTTTTATACTAACATTTTATTCAAAATACAAATACATTTCTACAAAGCTACATTGCTAATATTTTTACTATGAACACTTACAAAAAGCAAACCTTTCAGTAAATACGAGGGTCGTCCAGAAAGTAAAGAACGTTTTGGTATAAAAAAATTATAAACAAAAGATAACAACACAGAACTTTATTTACATACTCACAGTAACCTAGCCTACTTCTCAATGTAGTTGCCTTGGTTGTCAAGGCATTTATTGTACCGAGGAATCAGTCATTCAATACCGGTGTTATACTCTTCAGCCGCCAAAGATCTGAGCCAGGATGTAACTTCTTCTTTCAGTTCTTCATCGTTTCCTAACTTCTTCCCACCCAAGAATGTTTTCAGTTTCGGGAACAGATGGTAATCTGAAGGCGCAAGGTCCGGACTATAGGGAGGGTGTCCAAAAATTTCCCGCTTTAGACCTTGAAGTTCTTGCTGGGTTCGTACCGATGCATGGGGCCGAGCATTGTCGTGGATCAAAAACACTTTTTTTTTGACAACATGCCACGTCTTTTGTTCTGTATTGCACGTCTGAGTCTTTGAAGGGTTTCGCAATAGGCTTCTGAATTTATCATTTCTCCCCTTGGCAAAAACTCGACATGGATTAAACCTTTGCGGTCCCAAAAAACAGTTGCCATCAATTTTCTTGAGTTCAGATTCGATTTTTCTTTTACGGGTTTCGAGGGCGAGTTTGAGTGATGCCACTCCATGGATTGTCGCTTTGTTTCCGGAGTTTTGTACGAAACCCAAGTTTCATCTCCGGTCACAATACGATCGAGAAATTGTTCACCATCACTATCATATCGAGTAAGAAGTTCAAGGGCTGCTCCCATTCGTTTAGTCTTGTGGACATTCTGTGAGAAATTTTGGAACCCACCGAGCGCACATTTTTTATACCCAAGATGCTCAGTGAAAATTTCATGTAAGAGGGATCGAGAAACGTCTGGAATAGCGTCTTTTAAAGTGGTTAAAGTGAATCGCCGGTTTTCCTGAATTTTGTCGTCAACTTCTTTCTTCAATTCCTCAGTCACAAGTGATGGCCTCCCAATCCGTTTTTCATCGTGCACATTGGTTCTTCCTTCGTTGAACATAATGCACCATTTCCTCACTGAAGATTCGTTCATTACATTCTCACCATAAACAGTGTTTATTTGCCTATAAATTTCTATAGGCGAACATTTTGAGCATTCAAAAACTGAATGACACTGCGCACTTCGCATTTGGCGGGATTTTCAATGGGCGCCACCATTTTGAAAGTTTACAGAGCAAAGACGCGTGACCGCAGAGGAACGAAACTCGGCTCACACTGACCGGACAGCCAGAGGTAACTAGCGTGTACGCAGTCACAGTGGGGGGGGATCTTCGCCGCACGTGATGCAAAATCGTTCTTTACTTTCTGGACGACCAACGTATATATATATATATATATATAAAAGAGTCTTATAAATTAATCTTACAAATGAAGAAAAATTACATTTAAATCCTTATTTCAAACTGAAGAATATTATCAGAACATATAGGCTTTGATTGTACACCTACAATAGATATTCCATCTAATAGGAATATTTGTGGTTGTAATTTTGTTAGTTAGTGCGGCCCGCAACCACAACTGGTTTAAACTGCATTACATTTACATAGGACTACACTAGCGTTCCATAATGGACCATAAAAACAGCTGATGTTTTGAAGCTCAAAATTTATTATTGGATGGTAAATCTATTTTTATATAAATCAATGATATAGGACATTGCACTATTGACCACCACTTTAATTAATTGTATAAAATAACTAGAAAAATGCAACATTAGTTGAGGTTACGGCCGACTAGAGTATAAAACAAGCTCCTCAAATCCATCACTGGGGCAGATTTTCCTGACTTTCCAGAATTTTTGTTCATTTCCTTGACTCTCCTGACCAAATTTGTTTTCCCTGACTTTCCCTGATTTTCCAGAACATGGACACCCTGGTTACTAACTAAGTTCGACTGTTCCTTATTAAAAACTATTTACCATTAGCCCAATAGCCAGGGCAAGTTATTAGGTAGTTGACTATGTTATTGAGAATATGCTTTTCAAGCTTCAAAATGATTTATATAAATTACTGTAAGTAATAGTTTACAAGGCTCCATGTATGTTATAATAAAGAGTAATTGAAATGTCAATACATCAATAGTACCAATGCATCAGCAGTTTCAATGTCTCAGAATAATTCTGATTGCTGATTAAAATATGTTAATTGCTGATTTAGTTACAATAAAAAAACCCAGCATAACAAACAATATCTCTGAAAACTAATAATAGAGTTTTTGCCATCTCACAAAATTCACGGTAAACGCTTAATCCTAAACATTAAAATTGACGTTTAACGGTTAGTGTAGAAGTTTCTTTGAAATAGTTTTTTCAGCTCCATAGCTGAAATGTACATTATAATAACTTACCACTAAACCAAATGTTTTTTAATACAAAGTTTACCCTCATTCAAGTTTGTACTTTACTTGTTGTTACTCCTGTATGTTATGGAATAAATTCTGACCTTATCAGCATTAGGAACTATAACATATCAATAACTAGAAGATGCTGTTTTACTTGATTACATGCGTTCAAGAAATGCACCGGAATTTAATAAATATGTTGTGTTTCCACACAACACTTCTTTACGTAACATTACATGTTTATTTTTGATAAATTTCAACCGCTGTTTTCCATGTTTAGCAAGGTAAATGTTGAACAAAATTTTCATGGGACACGTACACTTGACTTTTAGGTTATGTTTGTATCAACAGCAGGGTTTAACTGTACGCTACAACAATACGGTAAACCTCGTGAAATAGCAGGCCCGTTATATGTTAAGTAGCACGGTAAACGCTGAACGTAAAAAAATAACATATAGCTTTAACCGTATTCATTTAATGTACAGTGCCAAAACTCTCTACTATATTTCATTAAATGCAACTGTATGTCTATTTTTAATTTTATTTACAGTAATGTTATAATTTTAACCCTTGCAAAGCGGGAAATGGATATATCCCCAGCCTCTATTAGGGCCGAAATGTGGTACATGGATATATCCTCAAAAACCTATTTTATAACATTTAATAAATTGTAGTTGCAGTGGGATCCGCTAGAATTCAGGAGAATGTTGAATAGTCTTTCTAAACAACGGTTTGTGTGGTCTGAGTGATTGGTTGGTAGTAGTGGAAGGGGGGAGTGGCTTTGTCAGCTAAAGCCTGCCCAACTGCCAGTCTGCGGTTACGCATATCCAGCGGTTTGAAACAGATTTATCCTTAACTCATTATTTTAGTTTGTGACAGAGTTTTGCTAGGGTTGTATAGTTATATTATTGTTCATGTATGTGTCTTATATCAACTTAGTTCCGATTGATTGTGTTTTTATTGTATGCAGTTTAATTTTTCAGCATCAGTTTTATTGACAGTATTTTATATTTACTATTTTTAGATATTTTTCATGTTATATCTTATTTATTTGCTTTATATTTTGTCATGTTTAGCTTTATTAATTTTTATTTCTGTTTGTTCTTGACTGTTAACTAAGTTTGAACATAAAAATATTATAAACATAATTTTTAGAATTCGTAAATTTAAAAAATTGTAAAAATACATTTTTAAATTATTTATCAATACTCTTGATTTTTTTACACCTTATTGCATTCCCCTCTCCTGTGGTCCTTGGTGGTTGATGACCTACTAAGGGCGTTGAACGGGATGGGGGTATATGCTCAGGCATACGCGGACGATGTGTGTATACTGGGTGCGGTAAGTTTGCCAGCACGGTGTCGGACATCGTCCAGGCTGCCTTGAGATACCTAGAAAGGTGGTGTATGGACAAGGGGCTCTCTGTTAATCCTAACAAGACAGAACTTGTACTTTTCACTAGGAAGAAGAGGCTGGATGGCCTATACATACCCACCATGGGAAATATGGAGCTAAGAGCTACAGGGTCGGTTAAGTATCTGGGGGTTATCCTGGATGCTAAACTGAACTGGCTCAAGCACCTTCAGGAGAAAGCCAGGAAGTTCAGAATGGCTTTTTGGGCTTGTCGGAGGGCCATTGGGACAACGTGGGGTCTTAAACCAAACATAGTCTACTGGCTATACAGGAGTGTACTTCGGCCCTCATTATGTTATGCGGCTGTTTTCTGGTGGCCGGCCATGGCACAGAACAGTGCAAGGCTAACACTAGACAGATGTCAGAGAATGGCGTGCCTGGGAATTACAGGCGCAATTAGAACATCCCCATTGGCGGCGATGGAGGTCCTCACTGGGCTCCGCCCAATGGACCTGTTTGTAAAAGGGGAGGCTTGTAAAGCGGCCTTTAGAATAAGGACGACTGGTGGCTGGTTGTCTGGCCAACCAGGACTCCATGGTGACATACTATCTGGGGACATTGGTCTGGACCCGTTGATTTCGATGGGAACAGACTTAATGGTACCTAGGTACAGAATTGACAGGTGGGTCAGGGCCTTCCTTCCAAGCAGAGATGAGTGGATGTGGAGTACCAAGCCCGCACAAGTCAAAGGAAGCGTCTGGTATACAGACGGCTCACTTATAGAAGAAGGTGCGGGTACTAGGGTGTACGGGAGGGGGGCACGGAAAGTTCTGTCTTTACCTCTAGGGGCCCATGCAACCGTCTTCCAGGCGGAGGTGATGGCTATCATGACAACCACACAAGAAGAAATGTGTCTAGGTGGCTTCGGAGGAGTAGTCTCAATCTGCTCGGACAGCCAGGCGGCGATAAAGGCGATCATGGCACCACGTACCAGCTCTAAGCTGTTATGGGAGTGCCAGGGGATCCTAGAGACTCTTTGCCAGCGTAAACAGGTGAGACTTATATGGGTCCCTGGGCATGCTGGTATTGATGGGAATGAGAGAGCCGATGCACTGGCTAGGAGAGGGGCAAAGTGCCCGCTGCTGGGGCCGGAGCTGGCTCTTGGTATTCCTCTTCAAAAGGTAAAAAGAAGAATTGACAGGTGGACCTCTGAGGAACACGATGGTAGATGGAGGATCGAGTCCGGGCTCAGGCAGTCTCGTGCTCTTATCCGAGGACCGGATCGCAGGTACAGCAGATCTGCTGAGCTGTAACCGGGCCAAGGTGAGGGGCGGTTACGGGAATGCTGACCGGACACAATCTTCTTAACAGAAATATGAAGATTATGGACCTAACAGAGGACTCCACATACAGGCTCTGTGAGGAGGATGAGGAGAGCTCCATACACATCTTTTGTCATTGTGGAGCTCTCTCATCTCTTAGGTATAGGACTCTGGGTGCCGCTTTTCTGGAACCAGAGGATATTAGAAGGGCTACACTCGGGGAGATCATGTCCTTCATAAGGGGGACTGGTCTCTTGTTACACTGTCGTCGGGCTCGGGGCGCAAAGGGCCATGGAGTCTAGGCGCGGTGGGCTTGGCGACAGGACCACAACCCGGTGTATCTAATCTAATCTAATCACCTTATTGAATCCAAGAAAACTAGATTTTTATATTTTAAAATAATTATGATTTTTCAGTAAAACAAGAACAATTTATTCTGCGTTGCAAAGGTTAAGCTTGACTATACTCATCTTGATTCACAATGTACAATATTATTGAATAAAGTGGATTTGATCAAACTAAAAATGGTCAATATCAAAATATATGTTGCCTGACTTGATATCCTGTCGTCATTAGACAAAATTAACTCTCTGAGTGCGACTAGTCTATCCAAAATATTTTTAAAATTTGACAATCATATTAAAATATGTAAAATAATCATTACAGTATTATTTTTTTGATTTTTTTAGATGATAATGTGAATAGTATTATACGAGTGGGTGGATGGTGGGTCAACAATATCAATATATGTATTAAAAGCCTTCAAGGGATTCTTTTTTTGAACTCACCAAAACTCTGCTTTGGTCTCACGAGAGACTTATGCTAGTGGCTTTATTTGAGGAGCTCAATTTTGTTATTTTTTTTTATTTTAAAGTGTTACATATATTTTTTTGTTTATAAGCAGTTTTTTAATTAGCTTTTTTATAAGTGTCCAGTTTCTTTATACATTAAGTTTTTGTTTATTTCATTTATGCCTATACATATTTTTAAAATATTAATATTGTGTATGGTTGTACGTTAGTCAGTTATGGCAGTGTGCTATTGTATTATTTTATTTTTACTTAAGGAAAGGTATATCATTTATTCGTTTATTCATACGACAGAGCAATTCATTTTAATTTTATCTATGGACTCATTTTCATTTTGAAGTGTGTACAGATGTAAATGTAAAGTGTAAAAATTGAGAAAATAAAGTAATTTTTATTTCTTTCTTTTTCTTTAATTTTATCTAACGTTCAATGAAACCCTTGAGATGAATATACTAGTCATAACATTGTGATACTTGGTTTTTATTTGGCGAGTGTATGGACCTGAAATTGATATTCCATTAATCAATATGGATTGGTTAGATAAGATATATTTATTTGTTAAGATGGTACAATGCCTCAGCAAGTGGCCACGATAGAATTAAGAATCGAGTACTTAATTTAAACAGCTCAAAAAACCAGACAACTATACAACAACTGTATGAAATGTACATCAGAAAGTACAGTATTATAGCAAATTTCATGCTAGCTCATTAATAAAAATTTAATTTGTATTTGCCAATTGCGAAAACTAAAGACTCAAACATAGAGTGGATTTTACATATATAACTGTACATTTGGCACTTATAAATGGATTTATATAATGTACATGATTATGTGCTTTGCCACTCAGAGGGTTCGGGTGTGTACTAACTCACCAATGGTTTGAGGGTTGTTTCTAATATCCTATCTCACCAACTTCTGTCCCTTGAACAGGTAGACAGCCCCCAGTCACCCGCAACCCTCACTCCAAAATATTTGGAATGTTCACGCCACCCCACTCTTCAAGTCAAAGCACTGAAGAGTGAAGATGTCATTCTGAACAGTGATATTAATTGGTAAAAAGGAGTGTGTTGTGGAAAAGTTGTTAGTCGCCGAAACTAAGTGGTCCAAATGGTGAACAATGATTTCAAATTTGTGTAGATATTTTTAGTGAAGAGAGGGGTGAAGTGGCCTGTTAAAAAGTGCAAAATGTTTGCAAGACATACTACATTGCTACAAAACCTGGGTGCCAATTGTAATATTTAGATAATTAATAAATTGTTATGTTATGTTTTTGTTTATCAAATAAATAGACTTTACATCTTTTTTATATGACTTGCGAGTTTATTTTAGAAATTTACATGTAGTGTAGGTTTCTTTAAGTAACTAAAAAAATACAATTTTAACACTTTAAAATTTATATTTAAGTTTCACTATCCTTATTCTGATAGGTTTATTTTATAATTAGTTTATTCATCTAAATCTTACAATGGTAATTTTGAATTTTGTTCCAAAGAGAGTAAATGCAAATTCTTAATTTATGTCCTTTATTAAATAATATAAGTGTTACAGCTATTTTATATAAAAAGTGGAGACATTACGTCCAATGAACTTTTTAAGTTTTATTATTTTAACTCTTAGTACTAAGTTACAATTTAAGTAATTAAAATAAATGTATGCATGCTACACATATTTTAGAATTTTAATTTTAGTCAAGTTTATTGTGAGGTACAAATAAATTATAATATTATTAATTAATAAAATAAATATCTATGATCCTCGGCAGTTCAAAAGTGCTGAAATATGGAGGTAATCCTTTTTCAAGTACTGTAAATGATTACTTGAAAAAGGTGTCAATCCCTTGGTCATTGACAACTGCGGGTCCGTCTACCTGACCAAGTGACGGGGAAGTTGGTGAGTTAGGATATTAGAAACGACCCTAAAAGTATTGGTGAGTTGGAATACAGCAGGAGGGGTTGATATATCCAACTGTAACTTTCTCCAAATGAAAGACTGTGTTGTATTCTGGTGTTCTGTTTGACTGATAAACTCAAATATTTTTATCAGAATAAAGTGGGTTACCCATATAATTTACTTATTACGTACTAGATAAAAGACATCTTGAATGAAAAGATGATTTAAAATAAAATTACAAATAACACAACACTTTTTGTATTTTATTTGAAGGAGCATACATGCCATTTAAAATATTGTTAGTTTGAATAGATCATTTTCTTTCGTCTTTTATAACAATCACATAGACAATTTATATAAAAGTGAATAAATAACTACATAAGTTAAATTCAAAATCAAACAAAGTATCCCAGTTTAAATCACTACGTAAAATAAATAAATTATTCGAAAATAATATTAATAATAAAATAATAATGTACACATTACAGTAAATTGTTTCTAAGACCAACCCTCTGAAAATGGCTTACTCAAGTAAAAAGTGTCCTATTTTCTATTAAAGAGTTGTCTCTTTTTTCGTACTGTTAAAAACGCTGTTTAGAATAACATTGATATTCATTTCACCTGAACATACACGATTTAGATTTAATTAACTTTAAATATATATTAAGCACACGCTGATAACATGATTTATAAATATAAAATAGCTAAAAATACAGCTGACTCAATAATACGACAATTATGGAACCGTCACCCTGTTGGATTAGAGAGAGTGTCTGAATTACAGAGAGGACATATGTAGTCCATATGCTACGTGTACTGTATGTATATTAAAATAAGCTAAGAAAATACTATACTGTATGATGTGTTGTTCTAATGCAGAGAGACTGTTTTAATTGTTAAAAGGTAATGAATAAACACACGAAATACAAGTCAAGATCAAATGTTTTGTAATAAAATGACTGAATACTAGTCAGCGGTGCGTTGGACTAGTGTGTATGTTGGAGTAAAGAGTGTCCGATTATAGAACGTAAACTGTACTACTGTTACATAACTGTTTTGTTAATTTGTACAATAATGTTCTTGTTTATTTGTACAGTATTGTTCATCATACAATGATAAATCATTACAAATGTGATGAGTGGTATGTGTGTATTTAGTTTTTTGAAAGGCTACAAACTGGGTAGTAATTTCCTTAAAATTTCGCTGAGCTTTATATGATTTGGAAATGCTACCGAAAAATCTTACGTCTTAATTCCTACTGACGAGAGGACGATATAATGAGCCGACATACAAGGTTACTACACTAATCACCAGGAAGAAGCAGGTAAAAGCAGGCAACCCTTTTACATGATACAAATAATTAATGTTGTTTACAAACACCAATTATTGCTTAACACATACGTTATTTGTTTAATTATTCTCTTCCTTTCAATTGTGTCCTTGTTTTTGTAAATAACGACTTCCAGTTAGTACCTCATAATGTTCAGATCAATCATCTGTTCTAAACATTTTTTCTAGAGAGTTGGTAATACAAAAATTCACTGTAACATTATTTCCCTCAAAACTAAAAACTACCTAACCTATCCATATTCACACAATCCAATTTACAATACAAGCAATTATTGAAGTATACAATAGGAGAAAGGGCTGCACTATGAAAGCAACAAAATATACAATAAGAGAAACCAATTGATTAAGAAGGATTGCTGTCAATTATTCCAATTTAACATGTGATTTAAATAAAAGGTCATTATTTACAGTAAACAACATTGCACACTAAAAATAGTGTATCATAATAATATAACAATAAAGATACTATTTTAATTGACATACATATATCAATCAACATTAACTTTTTAGTCATATATGGGACTCAAATCTTAATGCAACTATTTTCTTTACATTAAAACAAAACTTATCAGACAGAGGAATACAAAAAAACCATTACAGATTCTGTAATAAACTAAGAAAATAAATTCTGTATTATTCACTAAATAACTCAGATAACATTTCTCAAATATTTAGATTTTAAATCGATTTGTATGATTTGTATCTTTTAAGACAATATGTGATGTAGAATTTAAATATTTTGAAAGTAATTCTTGTCATTTAAACTCTTTAAAGCAAATAAAATAACGACCTTAGCACATCTGGCAAGAAAACAATTCATGAAGCCAATTAAGATAGGAGACTAGAAATGGCTTGCTGAATATAGCACCAACAAATTAAACCTACAAGATAAATTAATTCAACTAATCATAACACAGATGGAACAATCTATGGGGGTATACAAACAGATCAACAAGAAGTAAACAAAATGAATACTAAAATTCATTTTACAATGATTTTTTGTGCTTGCAACAAGTGCAGAAGAGGTTAGTGACAGATCCCAAAGATAGATACGCCACAAGAGAGCAACAACCACTGTCGAAACGGAAAGCACTTTTTAATAACCAGGTTTGATTATTGCAGCATTATTATCAATTTATAAAACTATATTTGAAAGCACATGACTGCTAAAAATATATATATTTTAATTTACTATATATACTGTAGCTTAGTCATTTTAGACTACATTACAGTTTGGACACAATAGTGCTTTCTGTAACGATCAGTTCACTACTGATCAATTCAATGATGGTGCCGTTTTGACCTTGTTGTTCTACCCTTATCTGTATTACTACTGACTGTATTCGCTGGCGTACCATTTTTGGATGTGTGATGGCTGGCATGTTCCTTTGGCGTTATTCTAAACAGTTCTATGTGTAAGTAGTCACAAATTTCCTTGCATATTTGAGCGCTGTACCTCAGTAAATCGAGTGTCACCCAGATCTATAAACAAAGATAACAAGTTCTTAAGTACAATATCTTAAAAATGTTCATTAAATCAATTATTATTTCTCTAGTATATTTTTAAAATAACATAGACATTTATATTCCACAGTCCAACAAATTTCAGGGGTATTCGTGATGAAGCGAAGAATACACTTAAAAACGCCTGGCCATCCATCTTCATTTGACCTGATTTGAAGAGATAATTATTGTGTATATTTTTATGTAATGGATAAAAAAACTATAGCTAATATCTATTAATTTTACTGTTTTGATAAAATCAGAGTATTTACAAAAATGTTCTTTTTATAGAAAAAATACGACGTTGTCTAATAATATTTAAAAAATATAATAGGCATGTATATATATGTTTAGAATAGAAATTTTCTTGAACTCTCTTTTTGTATTCAAACCATTTGTACCTTTGCTACTAAACGTTTCATTAAAAAAAAATCAAAAAAATAATTTACAAATGTTTTCAGTGGTTATTTTAACCAGAAATAATTTCTTGAGATATAAGTTAAAAATGAATATGCAAAATGTTGAGCAAAATTTTGGATAAAAAGTGAATGTTTATAGCTAACAGGCTTAAGCATTGCAAAATGCAGCCAAATTAATCACAATTAACCTGCAGAGGCAGGTTGGTTAGAATTGATAGTGGAGTTAATCTAATTCCATTTTTCTGACCAGATTTTAAGGGCTAATCCGTGATTGAAAATAAATATGAGAACTGCACGTTTTCATACTTACTGTACTGCTTTCAAACATAAGGGAATAGAAAGTATTTGTATTGTAACTTTTTATTTGATGCTGTAAGTTATAATACAGGTCTAGTTATGGCAAAGGCTTTACTGTGCAGTGTTAGTTCTGTCAATAGCAGTCAAATATTACAGCTGCCAGTATGTTTCTATTGCAACACCTGGTGCTAGTTGGATATTAGGCACAAAATAGTGAACATGGAAATGACGTAGAACACATCGCAGTTAAAGGATACACATATTATGATATTTTGAGCATATTCCCCATGAAAACTCAAGAGAATTATAATAAATGTTGTGTAGTTAATCATATATACGTATTAACCCTTTGAGGACTGAATGACTATATTTCGTCATTTACATTTTTTCCCTTGAGGACCGAAATAACGAAATAGGGTCATTACTAAAATTAACATTAAGGATCAAATGACGATATCCCACCATTTGAAGTTTGTTACATATAACATCGAATTTACTGCTTACGATAACTTGTACGTCTTTGGGATGAAATGCAGACATTCGAGAATGCTTTTTTTAACATCTGGAGCCAGCTGTTGGAATATAACGTCAATGAAAAGAACTCACAATAATAGATAGAGAGCCAATTTTAACAGATGAATCTGACAGTAATAACAAATTTTTTCATGTTATATTTTTTATTTTCAATCCAATTTCTGTAATTTTTGTGTGTTTGTAGGTGATTAAGTTTAAACTTCAATAAAATAGTTTCCAACAAGTAAAATATTTTTTGTTTACGAGCTGTAAGCATAAAAAAAGATTTTTTAAAACAAAATACACTTTTTATTGACAAAATATAAATATTTAAAAATATTTATAAGATGACTTTTTGGACATTTATCCTGATAAAGTACTCAATTACAAACATTCTGGTCACAGAAGCACCCTTGAATCTTTAGTAGAACAGATTTTATATATAAATGTACAAAGATTTGCGTTTCTCCAAATTTCAGCCTAAATATTTTATATGTTGCACTTGAAAAGTGAGGGAAAAAAGTTCACACTTTTTTTTGTTGGTCCTCAAAGGGTTAAAATAATTTACTATAGAAACAAGAAGACTTGTATGGGTCCTGTGACGCCAGTTTGTCTGTCCTTTGAAATTAGTTCTTTGTACAATGTTCACAGGTAGCACCAGCTGTTTTATTTGTTGAGCTGTAAAACCTTAACAGATAAGACAATTAAGAGTACCTTAAGGAAAGAGTTAGATACTCTTTCCACAAGTCACGTTATTCATCAATTTGTAAAAATCTTTATCATAGTTATTCATGGCACATTTTTGTTTTTCCATATTAAAGTTGATAAAAGGAGCAATCCAAGCACATCATTTGAAAGTAACAACTCTATAAATTTTCTTAGTTGAAGGCCTAGCTCTAGTACAGTTTAAAGTTTCTGTAATATAAAATGTATTTTTCCTTATCTTCCAATGTGGTCAGAAGTTTAGGTACTTTAGCTGGTTTATAATTAAGTTTCTATCCAGAAATAATTAAGAATAAGGAGAAAGCATGTCTTCTGTTACTATTTTGCGTTCTGGAGCTAGTGAATAGACTGAATGAAGGTTGTTCAGGTGTTGAGATATTCAAGATTAACTTCATGGATATATGCCACTTCAGCATCATCTGCTATATCTATAATATTCAGTCTGTCAATGTCTTCTTTTTCTAACCATTTGAAATTTGATTGTGGGAGATATTGGCTCATCGCTGTTCTATACAAACTGTTACAATCTAGGTATGTGAGATAGCTGGTTGGTTTAGCTGAATCAAAGAGGGTAGTTTGCTTTAGCAAATCTATGTGGTGTCTTGGCTACAATGTCTTAAACACCGTTATCAATAAATAGATCTTGGTCAATATCTGTTAGTAGTTCAAGGCATTAAGTTCCAAGCGAGGCTGGAGTAGATTACACATTACAGGGATCTTTCATAAAATAGTAGGCGCTGGTGTTTCGGAAACTTTTAAATACAGCTGCTAGTAGTAGGACGTCAGTCATGAGGTAGAGATTGTGACAGTCCAACATTGTTGACATGTTAGATGTTCCAGACTAATGTGTGTAATCTTTTTTAGAGAGTTTCTGTCGAGTCAAATTATAAAATGATTTTCTTGCAGGAAGCTGTTTCTCTAAGAGCTTGGACGCATCGATCAACCAAGAGTCTCTTTGCATCCCTCTCTCTAGCTCTCTCTTCACAACAAACATTGAAGTAACTTATAGTTAAGCTAACTGTAAGCAAAACAGTCTAGGAGTTCTTAATTGGAACAATTTACAGTTAACAGCACAGGTGCTCGTCTATAGCTGCAAATGCATTGTTTTTGTCTGTTTATTTGTTTCTAGAGTCAATGCTATAACAAAATATTAATTAATGATACTTACAACACACACCCAAAGAACGTAATACTCTGGGATGAAACAATTGAAATATTGATTCAAAAACAGCATGGCTGGGCCAAATAGTGATGAATCAAAATATTCCATTTCATTTTTAGTCATATGTGCGACCTGAAATTAAAAAAAAAAAAAAATACAAAATGATTCATTATTAAGGGGGTTCGGAAGGTTGAAAATGGTCAAAATATGGATTTCCCATTTTTTTTCTTTTATTATAGTACATACTGTCCTGAACGTTTTGTCGAAAGTTTGAAATAAATCGGACGAACAGAACATGTTTTATTAATTATTTTGTTAGTACATGTCATGCGCTCAGACGCGAGATTTCGGTGCTGCGTTATATACAAAAAGGATATATATACAATGCGGAGATATACAAAAAGGCCAGAGAATCAAGAAATGCCGCCAAGAGGAAGCTGGAGGAACTTTACGAAGAAGAGGAAGACCCAAATAATCCATCTTATGGTCATTACTAGGACAAAAAGTAAACCTGATTACATATCCTGATTCACTAACTGCCTAGTTTCATTGCGATTCCCCGAAAGTTGGATTTCTTTATGCTTATGTACCTTTTTCTCAGGAACTAAAAGGGCTAGAAGGCTGAAATTTTTACCACATGTTATACTTGTATAGATATACAAGTGTATAACATTTAATCAAAATTGGATAAATTATAACTCAGGAAAAAAATTTTATTCTAAAATTTTCAAAGAAAAAAATTACATAATTTTCAAAAAATTATTTTGGCTAAAGTTATTATTATTTTGGTTTCATAAGTTATACACATCTATAAATATGTGTCATAAAAACAGGGTAAAAAAATCAGGTCAATACAATTAATGGTTCTTGAGAAAAAGGTACATAAAGTAGGCTAAATTAACATGTGTTAGATACAACCTTCCGAACCCCCTTAAACAAATACATGTACATTTACAATGATCGCATCTTTAATGTGAATTATTAATGTATCTAGTTTTATTTGCAAGGCTAGTTTTATAATAACCAATATAGTTGGATAATAACTTAGTTGGCAGGCTGGGCAAACCACCGAGCCATATACCTCAGTGTGCACCTCCTAAAACAAATTCTTTTGCATTGTCCCTATGTATTTTAGAACTATGCTTTTGGAAAATGAGGCAACAAACGCCTTCTGGAAATCCAGATTAGTGGTCTGGATTAGACATTAGACTTTGTTAGGACAGATTAGACTTTGTTTTGGTCAATAACTTAAATTCTGAAAAATTGGTTTGAAAAAAGTGAAAATGGGTGGGGGTAAGCCAAACAAATAATGTTATAATAATAAAACAAAATATTCACGACAACCAACATATCCAAAAGTTAAACACAATTTTTCGTTATATGAGTTGATAACATGTGATGATGAGGGGGAGAAAAGTAGGAGCAGGATATTTTAAGATTCTTTCCACCCAAAAAAACCTCAACACAAAGTCAGAGAAATATTCCATATCTTGCCTTCTGAAGCACTTCAAATTTTGTCTCAGCAGTAAGAACGCCTTTAAAATCCACAGATAAAATATATAATAACTTAACTTACCACAAGTCTATTGGTGACTTTTGCAGCAACCAGCCCAAATGCCAAAACATACAAACAAGGGTGGTTTTCATATAGATTTTGCTCACTCTTTCTCCATATTATAAAGGCAGGAACAATAACCAAACTCAAAGGAATTACTGGTGAAAGCACTGATGTCCCCTGGGAGGAAAAACAGATGGTTATGTAAAAATTAATGAAAATTGAAAGACACATATAAACTATTTAATCATTAAACAATAATTACTTATTGAATGGTAATAAATAAACATTTTAAATACTCTTCACACTAAATGTATTTATTTATTAATATACACTAAGTTACTAAATAATATTCATCTTCCAATAATGAAATGAAATGAAATGAAAAAAGTTTTATTTTGTGAGGCAAAGTTAGGACCATTAGGAATACATAAATTATAAATACTAAAAATTTTTTAGTATTGTTAAATAACAATACCTTCAGTTCAAGGGTATATATGTGTATATATACATAGTCCAATGTATGTAATTTATATATCCTAATATCATGTTATTGCCCAAGTTCGATTCTTTCTGCTCAATATGTCTGCTATATGAGTTATACTACAACTCATCGTTTTATCATCCTTTTACACTCACACAAATGGCTGTGCTAGTCGTTAGTGCATGCTATACTACTATAGGTAATTTGTATTGTTGTACCACTGTTGCAGCGCTACTGTTCTACTTAGTTTCCACCATAGTTCAACTAACAGTTGTCCAACCTCTAAAAAGAGACATCAGAACAAAGGGGACAGCCTCAACATTGTTGTGCATTTCATCACTTTCTGTGAACTTACCTCTACTTTGATTGTTATTTTGATACTAGATTAACACATCCAAGTTTCAACACCACTCATTACTATTTGGTTTTTTTTCAATTCCTAATTATCATTACTGCTAGTAAGAAATACCAGGGCTGTATCTACTTTCTTTAATTGGGTACATCTGTAAGTATTGTTTAGGTTCATCAAAGTTTTCTATTTAACCTCTTCTGTGATCGACTGAAGGTGAGGCCAGTGGCCTTGAAATCTCCATGAATGGTTTATTTATATATTTTATATTTTGTGTTTTACCTTTTTTTGTCTGTTATCTTTCAAGAACTTACTGATGGAATTTTCAAAATGGCAAGCCTACTTTCTTGCCCTGAACAGATTCTCAATAAAGAGTTAAGGCAGTTTGAATCCAACTTATTTATCAATATTATTTATTATGAAACAAAAATAAATTACCGATGTTGTCTCTTATAATTAATTAATTTTCAATACCAATTTTAATTAGTTAACATTTCCAACTTTTTAGTTCAATGTCTATTGTATATTTTTTATTTAACTCTCCAACCCACTTTACAGCTTCTTCATCAATCTGAAGATAATTTTTCGGTCCATTAACCCAACAACTGGTGACCACCACTTTTGCAATGATCAAACGCTGCTGCAAACTAGTCACTTTATAAATTAACAATAATGTTTTATTATCGATGTATAAGTATTATACTATAGTCGATGAATCAATCTATCGATCACTATTATTGGAAGGTGATGAGAAGTAGAATGTTAGTTTCTTTTAAAATTCACCATTACCATTGCGTTGTGTTTATGTTAGTAGCTGTCAATGTCTTATACAGTATTGTGGGAATTAATGGAATCACTGTGAAATTTTTCAATATTCACAGTTGGCAACACTACCTACACAGTTGACAGCTGACCAAGCATTGAAAACATAACCTTACTTTTCTCTGCCTTTAGTTTGAGTGTGTTTTAAATCATTTCTTACCAAGCTTGCGTTGTTTTTGGGTTTTTTGTACTATTTTGTGTTGTTTTTGGTAACTAGTGAGTTTGTTTTAGTTTTATTCCAACATGGATATTACGCCTAGGAAGCGTGAAAAGATTGTCACGTTGAGTGAACACACTACTATGTCACAAAGAGAGATTGCTAGAACGTGTGGAGTGAGTCAGGGGGTAGTAAGCAAAATTGTGAAGCGTAAACGAGAAACGGGATCAGTGGATGTGAAAAGGTTAGGAAAATGTGGAAGAAAGAGAAAAACAACACCAGCAGATGATAGATTTTTACTTCGAAAGAGCAAATTGGACCCAAGAAAATCAAGCCAAGACCTACAACAAGATCTAGCAGCATGAGGTATAGTGATTCATGACTCAACTGTTCGTAAAAGACTTTTGGAGAGTGGTAGAAGGGCAATTCGTCCACAGAAAAAACAGCTTCTAACTGAACGAATGAAGAAACAAAGGCTACTGTGGGCCAAAAAATACTCTAATTGGACTGTAGGCGACTGGAAAAAAGTCCTATTTACAGATGAAACCCACTTTATAGTTCAGGGACAGCGGTCGAAATTCATCAGGAAGTCTGACAATGAAAAGCTTACACCATCTCATATTGATCAAACCGTAAAACATCCAGTCAAGAAAATGTTTTGGGGATGTTTTTCATACATGGGGGTTGGATCTTTGGTACCAATTGAAGGCATGATGAACAGCCAAAAATACAAATCCATGTTGGAAAAGTGTTTGGACAAACAACTCCAAAAATGTCAACCCCAAGGAGGAGCGATTCTTCAACAGGACTCTGCTCTCTGTCACAAATCAAAGGAAATGATGGCATTTTTCAAAAATAAGAAGATTAATGTTTTAGATTGGCCCGGTAATTCGCCCGACCTCAACCCAATTGAAAATTTATGGGCCATTTGCAAAGCTAGACTGCGAAAAATCGACTGTACCACTAAAATAAAAATGATAGAAGCGGTCATTCAGGTTTGGTATCGAGATGAAAGGATATCTGACAACTGCCAGAAACTCATAGAATCTATGCCAAAACGGGTAAAAGCAGTAATTGCTGCCAAAGGGGGACATATTTCCTACTGAATGATGTAAGTTTACCTTTATAGTTTTGTCAAAATATAATTTTTTACTAAATAAACTGTTTTTTAATTAAAACAGCCTATGATTCCATTAATTCGCACAATACTGTAAGTTAACGTTTTTTATGTATATTAACACTATTTGTAAATAATATTTAGTGAAATTAGCGTGATAAATGTTTATATAAATTTTTTAAGTGTAATTTGAGTTTATTTTTCTCTAAGAAACATTGTTTATTTACGTTGTAAATTTGATCATTTACACGGTTAACAAAAAGATTTTTAATGTCTGAAGATTATTAAAGCTATTTTATCATAAAGTACTTGTGTTCCTAAAATAATGAAATATAACATTGTAAAATCAGATAATATTTACTATTTAAAAAAATAACCTTCTAAAATGTCAAAAATGGCTAGCCAATAGATGGGTTATCATTCCCTATATTCAAAAACCAATGATAACGGAATAAGACATACATGAATTGTTCTAAAAGTTGTAAATAATGTCGTTAAACACATACAACAAGAGTAACCAAGAGTGATGGGTCGGTTCCCCGACTGAGTACTTTTTAAGAAAGTCTCAGATAACTTTTCTAATACCTTTACGCCAGTTAATCAACAAATTATGCAGAATCAGTCAGTAAAAACAGTGCATAGTATTTTGGTGATTTCTCCTAAATAAAATATAATCACCCTAAAAATCTATAAAAGGACATACAATATTTCCAATAACTAGAGAATTGGTAACATTTTATTTATTCTCAGGGTATGATTGTTTACATTTTTGCACAAAGTATTTACATTAAATTTAAAAAAGTATACAGTTTAGCTAAATGGAATAAAATGCTAAAATTAATATCAAAACTTATAAGCCTAGACAAAATGAATAAGTAACTTGCCATTTTAGGTCTGGTTTAGCATTAAAACATATTAAAAAGCAAATCACAACAATTGATTGAAATTACCCCAACTAAATTTAAGAGGTTAATGTAATTGTAGTACAGTTGACTCTTGATAATCCGACAGTCACGGGACCAGTAGGGTGTCGGATTACCAAAAACGTCGGATTACCAAATGTACCTCCCATCATGACTGAATTCGATGTTTAAACTTAAAACAATAACAAATACGATAGTTTTAAGCAATAGGTATGTACAGTACTGTATTAACAAACCTATTTCATACTGTTTGTGAATATTTATGTGCATAAAATAAATACGAACTGTATTGACCAAAGGTCTAGGTTAAAAATAAAGTACAGTAATTAATGCGGATAATTTTAAGAAATTGACAAACTGTATTTACTACATTAAAAGTACAGGATTGTATGTATTATAGCAAATTTTGTACTGTACTTACACACATATGAACAGATTGCAAAACAGTAAATAAACTAAACATGAAAAAAATCTGTCATTTTCTTCTGCTTCTTTGTACGCAAACCTTCGTTAATCGCTTTTTCTTGAATGTATTTCAAAACTAAAACGTTGTTGACGTCTAGGTCACGTTCATCACACCAGCGAATCAAAGTGTTGGCAGCAGACAAAGCTTCATCACAGCTGATCACTTATTTTTTCTCCGTCTCCACGGCCTCTTCAATTGTGTCGTTTTGTGATATGATTTCTTGCAGAATCTCTTCATCTGTTTGTTCTGCACCCAGGTTATCGTTAGGTTATAACACTAACACTGTACGTGTATGGGTGGGCGGGTGGGTTAGGTTAGGTTAGGTTAGGTTAGGTTAGGTTACACCCATCTTATTAGTTCTTCCGATAATTCTTGTTGGACGTTAGTTTGATTACAAAGTAAAATGGTTTCTTCCACTACACGATTGTTATCTTGGGTGTTGTCGTCATCTTCCCGTTGGTTTTCATCATCTTTATTTTGGAGGAGGGGGTTATGTGGCCAAACATTTTTCCAGGATTTTATAAGTGTTGATGGCTGGACTTGTTGCCACGCAAAAGCTGCATTAAGAATAGCGTCCTTAATGTCAAACTTTTTCAACAGTGTTGTAATGTCTGCATCTGGTTGGCAAACAATATCCATAAGTAGGCGTTTTTTGTAATGCGCCTTTAGAGTTTTGATAACATTCTGATCCATTGGCTGAATCAGAGCAGTTGTATTTTTCGGTAAATACATGACCTCTATGTATCCATCGGCTGTGTTTGCTTTTAATTCTTCTGATTTTGGATGCCCAGGAGCATTATCTAATAATAAAAGAGCCTTTAATGGCAGATTATTAGCCTTTAAATGCTGTTTTACTTCTTTGACAAAATGATTATTATACCAGTCTAGGAAGATTTCTTGGGTCACCCACGCTCGACTTTGGTTCATATAAACCACTGGAAGAGTTTCAAGATTGGTGTTTTTAAACGCCCTAGGTTTCTTACTTTTACCTATAGCTAACAGTTTTAACTTATGACTCCCGGCACCATTTGAACACACCATCAAAGTGATCCTTTCTTTTAAAAGTTTCCTGCCGGCAATATTCTGTTCATCCCTTGTTACAAACGTTTTGGTTGGAAGTTGCCGCCAATTAAGGCCGGTTTCATCGACATTGTAAACTTGTTCGGCAGTTAGGCCCAATTCAGTAATTTTTGTGTCTAGGCGCGTGATTAAGTTGTCAATATCTGTCTCATCGGCAGACAGTTTCTCTCCGCTCATCTGCAAAAACCGAATACCATGCCGTTTTTTAAAATTTTCAAACCAGCCATCGCTTGCTCGAAAATCGTCTTAATTAGTTATTTCACGATAAAAGAACTTTGCTTTTTCTTTTAAAATATCCCCAGAAATTGGGGCATTTCTGTTTCTTTCTTGTCGAAACCACGCATGAAGAGCTTCTTCAACTTGAGGAAATTCACTCATTTTAAACGTTTTTCTGTTTGAATTATCCTCGGCAGATTTGATAAAGTTTTCAATTTTTTCCCGATTTTTTACAATGTCATAAACTGTAGGCCGGCCTATGCCAAACACTTGAGAAATTACCGCAGGGGTTTTGCCACGGTCATATCTCTTAATGATGTCCCACTTTTCTGAAATTGATAATGGTTTATGCTTACGTTTGGTTCCACTTGTGCTCGCCATCATATATCACACCAAATATACTGTACAGAACTCTTAACTACAGTATTTACACTTACATACAGTTACTTTGCACTTACATACACTTAAATACAATTACAGTTACATATTTACAATTACAATGCCACAGTACACAAAAATTGTTCAAATTTCACACACTAAATAAAAAGGAAGAAGCACTTGTACTGCACTATGCTACACGGAAATACCGATGCGTCAATCCTGTTGAGACAGGAAACGAAGGTTGTTGACCGCGTCAGACTACCGAGCGTGTCGGACTGTTAAGTGTTGGACTACCACGAGTCAACTGTACATCAAAAATAAACAGCAAAAACAAATAATATAATTAATTTTAAAAAAT